>SDVV010036431.1:0-10951 GCA_016164225.1 Gammarus roeselii
ATTGCTAAAACTTTCACTTTTTTCTAACGTTGAAAGCGTTGTTTTGTTTTTTCCTCGCACACTTAGGCGTGCGAGCCTGCTTTAATCAATGATCGTCGAGCCCTACGGGGGAGCCTATTATGACTCACGTTGAGGCTCTGGTGGAAATGAGGACCAAATCAAATCAAAATTCACCATATAACCGTCTTTTCTATTCGCGAGTCAAAATTATCAAATTACCTATTTGAATTTCTTGAATGAACGCTCAAATTAAACGCATCGTAGCGCTTCTCCAGCGAGATACGCTTTGTAGAGATTGAAAGTTTTATAGCGGTATGCGATGTGCAAGATGTAGCGCAGATTGTTGTACATGTCATTGGTAGACAGGATTAAAAAATCAAACATCCACGGCAGAAATAACTTTTGATTTTCGTATTTACATAACTGTTTCCGTATTGAAAAAAAGACGGGCTTTGCATATTTCAATCATCGAATTTAAATTCTGTATTAATTCATTTTATAAAATAATGTTGAAATTTTATTCAGACAAAAGATTATAGCTACTACGTATTGTAAGTTGACCTCCCCGTTGGGAAGCTATTGCCGTTATCATTTACAAATGTTTATTCCCCAACTGTACTTATTTCGAAAGTGAGAGAAGTAAACGTGATTTAAACTTTAAACTGCTGTATTCAATGTTAATTCGGGCCTATGTTTTCAATGTGATATAATTGTTTTACCATTGTAGCAAAAGTGTTAAATGTTCTTGTAAAAGCAAAAAAAGCACATTTTTCACGCACAAAAATGTTATTTGATTTAAGTGAGCCATAGTTCGTAATTGTATCTTTCTAGCAGGTCTAGATGATGCCTACAAAAAAACTCATCGATAAATGATTCGAAAGTAATCTAAAGCGTTATTTTTTCAGGATTGCTTTTACTGTTAACAAATATGTTCATGTCGAGGTAACAAAATACGCTTCGCTGGCTGAAACCATCAGATGTTGGTTACCTTTTCTCCCCAGCACACAAAAATTAATCAAGCCTCAGCCTCCATCTTTACTGCATAAGAACCTCTCGAAGGTTTCTTAGTCGACCTTTGTGGACTCAGACTCATTTATAAAGATTTATTTACTGGCACAACCATTACTGGAATTGTATCCATCTTACTGGAACCGTATCCATCTTACGGGTAACCGTATCTATCTTAACTGTATTTTTTATCGCTACGCAACATGTTGATGAGTTGGACTCTTTGATTCTGTTAACCATCGCAGTGTTTTTTTTTAACCTCTACAAATCATTGTTGGTGTGGAATATGTTTTGTTACGGTCAAGATGTTTTTTTTTTCATGTTGGGGAAAGTAACAAGATTGATAAAGATTTATTGCACTGATTTACGGGAAATACTGGCCCCTCATCTTTTTTGTTGATAACCACTTTGCAATATCGTCCAATACGGAAACCAAGACATTATATGCACACGCTCAGTTCATTTCAGGGAACAGCAAAAGAAACGCTGCTGTCTCTGGCCGCTTGATCCAAGCGGACGTGTTCCTCTTGTTGTGGTCATATTTGAGAATTTGCATACCACAAAAATATCAAGAAACAAAAGAAAAATGATTAGAAGACGTCTTCTTTTTTGCCTTAATCGCAAGTACCGTAAACTGTGCTCCGTTGGTGAGATACGTCAAGAAGGAACTCCGGCCCTTTCTGTCATATTGTATGTTCCTGTGCGTGTGTTTATGACAGAAGGATGTCACACTATATAAGCGAGTCGTGCCGGGTTCGGTACTGTGCATTGAGGTTTTTAATACAATGGCGATGCTCTATCGAAGAGAAATGTGAGGCAAAGAACATCTTTGAAGTAGAGATTACCAAACAAGTATTACGTTGAAGAAGAATTCTTTCAACCAAAGAATATTCCATCCAATCAATGAATAATTTTAGCCGAAGAAGAATTTTTCAAAACGAAGAAGAATAGATTCATTCCAAGAATAATGATTTCATCTTGAACGATAATTATTTAAGTCGAATGATAATCATTTCAAATGAACAATAATGATTTCAATAAATCAATAACCTTTTCAATCGAAGAGTAATTTTTCCATTCAAGAATAATTATTTTATTCAAAGAGTAAGTATTCCAATCGAAGAATAATAATTTCAATCCAAGAATGATTCGTTCAATCGAGAATCAGCAACAGTGTTAGTAATCAGTTTGTAATGCGCTATGTGAAATATACCATCATTTAAAAAATGTCATCATGTTCATTTAAATGCAAAACACGGCAATATTCATCCATGTGAACGCGATGGCTTAACAAATGACTTCCGTTCGCAAATGATCAAATAACATCAGGCCGACGCCCATAAAATTCCTATGTGTAAAATGTTTCGTAAAGTTCGAATTTACAGAAGATAGAAACGATCAGAATCGTCGTTAAACTAAGTTTTCAGAGGACGTTAAGTATCTATTAGAATCCCAGTTATGGAATACTCTAGATAGCGTATACTACCGTATATTATCTATCAGAATCCCGGTGATATAAAGCTCCATTTTTTGTACAGTATTTTTTCAGAATCCATGTAATAAAATACCCAGATAGGGTAAAGTATCTATCAGAATTACTATAATAGAATACCCAGTGGCGTAAAGTATCTAGCATAATTCTGGAAATGATATACTCGCTAGCGCGTATTGATACCGCCTCATCGAGAGGGCCCTTTAGATACCACCACAGAGCACTCTTCCCATCCACACAGGACATGATTCTATCAACAAGATGGTTATAGCGGCATCAAACACAGCTCCATCAAAAGCAAGTGTTTGTCATCACACAGACCGTCGGGTTGGGGCTTACGATTGCTGTGCCGCTGGGCGTTGGTTTTAGCAGGATACATTGCGGTCTCGTGAGGTAACGAGAAGCACCATCTGTACGGCCCCGGCGTGTCTTGATTGCAAGACGATGGATGGCTTGGCAGTACGAGTCTCGTGACCGCTGAAGACGGCCGGGAGTAAAAAGGGCTTGGCTGATGTGCGGGTCATGGCGAAGTGTGAAAAGGTCTGGACGTACCTGCATGTTATGAGATGAGTGAAGGGGGCTGGAATGACGTGCGGGTCGTGGCGAAGTGTGAAAAGGTCTGGACGTACCTGCTTGTTATGAGATGAGTGAAGGGGGCTGGAATGACGTGCGGGTCATGGCGAAGTGTGATAAGGGCTGGACGTACCTGCTTGTTATGAGATGGGCGAAGGGGGCTGGAATGACGTGCGGGTCATGGCAAAGTGTGATAAGGACTGGACGTACTTACTTGTCATGAGAAGAGCGAAGGGGGCTGGACTGACGTGCGGGTCATGGCAAAGTGTGTTTAGAGCTGGACGTACCTGCTTGTCATGAGAAGAGCGAAGGGGGCTGGACTGACATGTAGGTTATCGCGAGGAGTAAAAAGGGCTGGACGACGTGAGGGTCATGAGGTGGAGTAAATGACCACCTCATGATAGTTGCATATTACATCCAGGGTCATTATATACGGGGGCCGAGCGAGTAGCTTCCCATCCTCTCCTCACAATGGAAGCTGAAGGTAGTAAGTTCGAGCCTACCTGACCCGAGTGAGACATTCTGGCCGGTGTCTTAAATGGTCCAAGGCCAGCCCATAAACGCCGTGGGTAAAAAAAAGCCAACAAGCGAAGAATCCCCGAAATGTAATTATGAAAAAAGAGAAAAAAGATGCATTCGATCTCATTAGCCGATTGTGTATGACAAACTCCATGACCAAAATTTCAACGAGTTTTTCTAGTTTATTTATCAATTTTCTTGCTGATATGTAGTTGTACGCTCGGCGACTGCATTGAAAGAGCCCACAATACACAGAGAATTGCTGTCATTGGTGTGCGTGACACATGATTTAAAATTCTGGCCCACGCGGACTCAATGTGCTATTGAGTCAAAAAATTACGTTGTGTCTACCTCTCAAATAGATACTCATCGACTCAGGAACATTATTTGAGTAAGAATTTCTCCGTTTGAGAACACAAGAGCGCCTCGCAGATCACGCGTTGCTATCAAAAACAACAATTGATTAAGTTGTGACGCTAAAGCAACACTGAACTCGTGTCAACATCTACACTTGTTATTACTCATTCCCTTCTGAAAAAATGGCACATGAATCGACCCTTGAGGAACTCCAACATGGCTCTCTAGCCGTCAACTTGTCGTTTCGTGCCCAGATCTTCTTGCCTTGAGCTGGTCCTCGAGCATAACTGTCCTGCCGTCAAGTACTTGCCTTTGTCTAGATCCTTCTGACGTCCCCTATTAGAAGCATATAACTTTCCTGCCATCAGCAGGAGTGTGAAGTATTAGAGGCAAATTTAACTCCTGAACCGTAAACTTTCCGGGCCGTCAGTTGCCAGTGATGCCTTTTTGCCACCAAACTATGTCATCAGGAAAAGTTTACGTTCGTCCCTCCCTGCCAAAAAAATCTGTTTCTGCCAACGTCACGAGAATTTACGATGGACGAAACAGCAGCCTTGGTTTGGCCAACATGTGCAGCCTTCTCTTGTAGTAGAGACGATATTAAAATGTGTTGATGGAATCCGAGCAAATTTTAGTCTCGTTATCTGAAGAGCTTGAAAATGTTTGCCTTTGAATACGACTCTTGCTGATATTATAAAAAATTTGCCTCGCATTCGTCAAGCAAAACGATCATTTTAATCCACTCGAACAGAAGAATGCATTGACAACAATGGATCTGGGCTTTATATTAATCAAAGATGCAATACTCATCACTAATCATAGCATTTCATAGTACGAGCAGGCTTAAGGGATCTTGGCTTTATATTAATCAAAGATGCAATACTCATCACTAATCATAACATTTCATAGTACGAACAGGCTTAAGGGATCTGGGCTTTTTATCAATCAAAAATGCAATACTCATCACTAATCATAACAATTCATAGTACGAGCAGACTTGAGGGAACTGGGCTTTATATTATAAATCAAAGATGCAATACTCATCACTAATCATAACATTTCATAGTACGAACAGACTTAAGGGATCTGGGCTTTATATTAATCAAAGATGCAATACTCATCACTTTTCATAACATTTCATAGTACGAGCAGACCTAAGGGAACTGGGCTTTATATTAATCAAAGATGCAATACTCATCACTAATCATAGCATTTCATAGTACGAACAGACTTAAGGGAACTAGGCTTTATATTAATCAAAGATGCAATACTCATCACTAATCATAGCATTTCATAGTGCGAGCAGACTTAAGGGAACTGGGCTTTATATTAATCAAAGATGCAATACTCATCACTAATCATAGCATTTCATAGTACGAGCAGACCTAAGGGAACTGGGCTTTATATCTATCAAAGATGCAATACTCATCACTAATCATAGCATTTCATAGTACGAGCAGACTTAAGGGAACTGGGTTTTATATCAATCAAAGATGCAATACTCATCACTAATCATAGCATTTCATAGTATGAGCAGGCTTAAGGGATCTGGGCTTTATATTAATCACAGATGCAATACTCATCACTAATCATAGCATTTCATAGTACGAGCAGACTTAAGGGAACTGGGCTTTATATTAATCAAAGATGCAATACTCATCACTAATCATAGCATTTCATCGTACGAGCAGACTCAAGGGAACTGGGCTTTATACTAATCAAAGATGCAATACTCATCACTAATCATAGCATTTCATAGTACGAGCAGACTTAAGGGAACTGGGCTTTATACTAATCAAAGATGCAATACTCATCACTAATCATAGCATTTCATAGTACGAGCAGACTTAAGGGATCTGGGCTTTATATTAATCAGAGATGCGATACTCATTACTAGTAATAACATTACCCAGTACGAGCGGACCTCCTTCGTTAATGTGGCCCTACAACTATCTTCATTCCACACTGATAAAGTAGATTACGGTCTACTCGAGCTTCTCACCGAGCAGTAAGGGGACACATGTTCAACTCAATCTTAATTGAGATATTCTCATGAAATTTATATCTGAACCAGTTTCACCAATAATCAAAAGAGAATAATATATCTATTCCTCATAGTAATCATTGTACTAAAGTATACCAACAGCAGAAGTAGTGCAGTCAGCGCCTTGTTTACTAGTCATGAAGTTTGTTTACATATTTTTTTATTTATTAGAAATAGGTGGTAACGCCGCAGTGTCTCCTGACTGCATCATTTCTGCCTGATTTATTTATAATACCGCTTTTTATTCATCTTAACCACGCTTGGTATCGCAAACTATACTCTGAAGGTTAGCATTGAACCCAAGATAAGGCGTTATGACGTCACACTCACAGTCATCACGTGACCTGGGCGTAGTTATATATATTCCAATACTGGCAAGATTGGTATTATGCGATAAATTAACATTGGCTTCATCATTTTATAGGGAAAATTGTATTCATAATTTTTTTTTTTCCCTCATTCTCGTAGTCCATTTCAGGTTTGAATAGAAACCTTGCCTCCTCTGACTAATTTCATGAGTTACAAGTCTACACAGAGAGAAATGTATGGTAATAGATACATGTATATCGTAAATTCAACATGACGTGACTTATCGAATTTTCTCGAATATGATTTTCCCTTTGAATTTACATATTTTGTACTGTTGAATTTAAAGGATTTCGTCATGTAACTATTACATGAAGGCTAGAAACAAAAATTAGCTTTTCCTTATAAAATTATTCATAAACAATATTTTCAAATAAATGATGATCGCTTGGTATTCATTCAAGGTTGAAAGCGGTACACAAGCTTGAGTTTCTGATGATATCAAAAGAGGTAAAAGATCCGTGGCGAGTGGGGTTCGAACCCGAGACACTGAGCTATGATTTGGAGACTGATACCACTACGCTGTCAGAGACTAAAAATTTAAAGGATCGATGAAGTATATATTGTTCTATTAATTATCTTCATTATGATATTTGATTTGAGTTTAGCAAGGGAAACGGCGTAATTTTGATGAATGGAATTTATGAAGACTTGTTGCGACGCAAATTCATGCAAATTGACTCCTTATCAAGTATCATGTAATAGTTACCAGATTCATGTTGTGGCAACATGACATCCGGGAACATGGCCCAAAGAAGTGAAACACCGGCATAATTTATCAGATACATGTAAATTCACCAAGATCTAAAATCAATATGAAAATAATTGTAGATTCAAACAGACTATTTGCAGAAATCATGTTACATTTACATGTATATGGCTATGAACAGGTCAACATGACAAATATTGTACATTTTACAAGTCATTTTCTCTCTGTGTACAAGAGCAAAAGAAGCCTTTATTTTATTTCCCAACCCTACATTGCAATCAAGGCCTTTTGTTTCCTATCTCACTCTGGAGGTTGCCCACTCCATAACGAACCTTCACATTGCACTCCGACTCTTCCTTTAGGAAGCGCTGTGGATCAGGGGGATATGTATCCACATGAGGTCACGTGATGCAGGAAACCACGTGTCACCTTGACTCTAAGCAGCTCTCTAACAGTCGTCAATGGGCCGATGCCGGGCCGTTGATGCTCCCAACAAGGAACACGGCACCAAAGGGAAATATAAATCATCTGCAGATGAGGCTACCAGACATCTTATAAAAATAATATAGACCAAGACGGTAACAAAGTGGTGGTTTGTAGTACGGGGATACTGGCCGCGGTGGAGTGGCTGTGGTGATCAGGATCAGGATGCAAGGATGTTGATGAGGATGTGGGATGATGACGTTTTGCTGAGGTGATGAGGTTGTGGTGATGAGGATATGTGGTGTGAGTGATTTGGGGAGGACGATATGGTGATGAGGATGGGATGGTGTGATGCCATTGTGATGGCCAATGTGTGGTGCTGTGGCCCAGGTGATGTGCACGGGCGTAGAGGATTACTGCATTTGGAACACTCCTATAGACTGTTACTGTCGGACAGCAAATCTGTCGGACAGTAAGTCGATCCTAATTGAGTTGTTCTATGTCTCTGTGTAGTGTACATAGTTGAACCATTGCATATCTTCCCCCGTAATAAATTATATTAATCAGAAGTACAATGTATGTTGACTATCTTATATAAATTACCAGTTTCAATGCCATAGTATTATTGATTCACACACTCGGAAAGCGTGTAATGCTTTCCGAGTGTTAACGAATATTACCGCTTTTTTGTACACCAACTCAACGTAATTCTTGTGTACTTGGCCGCGTCTACTGATTAGAAGCGTAGCCATCGTATATATTCTCCCTTCACAATATATACTCTTTTCACAAAATATAATCTCTTCACAATATATACTCCCTTCACAATATATAATCTCTTCACAATATATACTCCCTTCACAATATATACTCCCTTCACAATATATAATCTCTTCACAATATATACTCCCTTCACAATATATACTCCCTTCACAATATATGCTTCCTTCACAATATATATATATATATATATATATATATATATGCTTCCTTCACAATATATATTCCTTTCACCATATATACTCCCTTCACAATATATACTCCCTTCACAATATATACTCCCTTCACAATATATACTCCCTTCACAATATATACTCCCTTCACAATATATACTCCCTTCACAATATATACCCCCTTCACAATATATACTCCTTTCTCAATATATACTCCTTTCTCAATATATACTCCTTTCACAATGTAGCTCCCTTCACAATGTAGCTCCCTTCACAATATATAATCCTTTCACAATATTCATCGCCACCCGCCCTCCTACTCGGCTTGCCTTGCTTAGCTTAGCCTGTCCCCTGGATCTTCGTCACTCTCCGTAACAGTTACCCATTGGTCTTAGAGATTAAGTCACTCCCACTACGTTCATCCTTCTCAGAATGTAGACTTTCTCCACATCTGTGATGAGCCTTGCGTCTGTACGACCACGTTGAGCCTTGCGTCTATTTCACCACGCTGAGCCTTGCGTCTATACAACCAGGCTGAGCTTTGTGTCTATATCACTACGCTGAGCCTTGCGTCTATATCACTACGCTGAGTCTTGCGTCTATCTGACCAGGCTAAGCTTTGCGTCTATATCACTACGCTGAGCCTTGCGTCTATATCATCACGCTGAGCCTTGCGTCTATATCACTACGCTGAGCCTTGCGTCTATATCACTACACTGAGCCTTGCGTCTATATCATCACGCTGAGCCTTGCGTCTATATGACCAGGCTAAGGGTTGTGCCGCGTCTAACTTCACTATAGGCTTAGATTTATAGCTATGAACAGAATGTATTATTATTTCTATCAATATTCTTTCTTGTTTTACTCGTGTTCTAGTTAGGAAAATTAATCAGATTCGTTTTTCTTCTTGTTAGCCTGCGCTCTGAGGCGACTAACGAGAGGAAAAAAGCTAACAAAGTATAAAGTGCTCTAATTGGCCTGCTAAATTAGAAAGCGTACTCCACGTAGACGCGAAAGAGTTGTTGACACTCGCACCAAACGTGCACCGCGTCCTGCAAGCATCATTGTTGGTTGCTGAACAGCAACAAACGTGAACATGCGCTCTGTTGGTATAAAGTGGCTGCCCGTGGCAACAATTTATATGCCAACCAATAGTATAGTACAAGTTCGGGCTGCGTTGCTGAAATGAACAACCCGTATCATTTCGGTATAGCTTTCTGGCACCAGTTCCGTTTGAATACGGCACTCATACATCTTACATTTCACCGCCTTTTGTTTGCATCAGGCTTGCTAACTACCTTAGTCCCATCATTGCAGTTCCTGGCAGTTCTCTGTCACCACATACGGTGGTTTGTTTGACCGAGGCCCGTTTTGTTACCTCAGTCCCATCATTGCAGTTCCTGGCAGTTCTCTGTCACCACATACGGTGGTTTGTTTGACCGGGGCCCGTTTTGTTACCTTAGTCCCATCAACGCAGTTCCTGGCAGTTCTCTGTCACCACATACGGTGGTTTGTTTGACCGAGGCCCGTTTTGTTACCTTAGTGCCATCAATGCAGTTCCTGGCAGTTCTCTGTCACCACATACGGTGGTTTGTTTGACCGAGGCCCGTTTTGTTACCTTAGTCCCATCAATGCAGTTCCTGGCAGTTCTCTGTCACCACATACGGTGGTTTGTTTGACCGAGGCCCGTTTTGTTACCTTAGTCCCATCAATGCAGTTCGTGGCAGTTCTCTGTCACCACATACGGTGGTTTGTTTGACCGAGGCCCGTTTTGTTACCTTAGTCCCATCAATGCAGTTCGTGGCAGTTTTCTGTCACCACATACGGTGGTTTATTTGACCGAGGCCCGTTTTGTTACCTTATTCCCATCAATGCAGTTCCTGACAGTTCTCTGTCACCACATACGGTGGTTTGTTTGACCGAGGCCCGTTTTGTTACCTTAGTCCCATCAATGCAGTTCCTGGCAGTTCTCTGTCACCACATACGGTGGTTTGTTTGACCGAGGCCCGTTTTGATACCTTAGTCCCATGTCTGCTGTTCCTGGCAGTTCTGTCAATTGCGTAAGCCACTGTGCTCCCGCCCTACCCACTCTGATGTATAGCGTAAGCCTCAGCAGATAAATCCTGCCTCCTGCGTATACCTTACCTTTTCTTAAATCGTAGGTACTAGCAACATGTCACCCCCCTACTGTCTCGCCCTTCACCCCCACACGTCTTTAATTTTCGAGTTGTTACCACTTACCATCGCACGTCTTTTCTTTCCGCAAGTCTTTCTAACTTTTTATCGCCTAGTCAATATTCATTTGCTCTAACCATGTGATCCTCAGTTCCTTGCTGATAGTGGTACGTCGGGCCAACGTCAGCGTACGATCCATGCACTCTCACCCTGTGATCCTCAGTTCCTTGCTAACACTGGTACGTCGGGCCAACGTCAGCGTACGATCCATGCACTCTCACCCTGTGATCCTCAGTTCCTTGCTAACACTGGTACGTCGGGCCAACGTCAGC
>SDVV010036433.1:0-10951 GCA_016164225.1 Gammarus roeselii
TATATGCGATGGCAATTGGCCTACAAGCTTTCTATTGCAAAACAAGTTCACAACATGGTGACGCAAAGAGCAGGGGCTTCCCTATTGAATGTCAATATATCACGGTCGCTCAGAATGGTTTATTTATTGATTGTGAAGTAATTCTCACATACTAAACATTTACATATATAAAGATATTTCATAACATAACTGTTTCTCAAATATTATCAGATCGCGATGCGGGGTATTCATTTCTAAAGAGTGGCCTACTCCTCCGTCAGTCAATTAATTGAGCAATCGTCTTATGAAAAAATGACTAAATCGATAAGCCATAACAGGCCCCTACGACACGCGAGTAAATGTTATGCGAACCACTTCTCAAGAAAGGTGGAAAGCGGACGGGAAAAGATTTTTATTTTGTATAAATTGAAAACGCTGTTTAATTAAGTTATGTTTTTATGTCAGAGAAATCACGTTTGCTAATCCTACAGATAAGACAAATAATTGGTGACGATTCCGGGGACACGAAGCCCCCATGTTTGAGTCTGCCTTAAGTTTGTCTTATTGGTCGCTTTGAAGGACAGACGGTGGATAATTTCATGGAAAAAGTTGTTAAATTCTCCACGGTATAAATTAGGTCGACAAGCAAGTAGGATTGAAGTCCTTGCAGCCCCGACGCTGGTGCATACACATTATTATTTGTTGCATTGCTAATGTGATAGGAAATAAACTGAATAACAATTTAATTTCAAGACACGATGGTTTTATAATTTACTTTTTCCAGGTACAAGAAGGCTAAGACAACCACCACAAGAAAACAAAAATTCTTCCCCAGTGTTCATTGTGCCAGGATTGCTGCAGATATGTTCATGCCTATCTATCAATAAGCTACTTCTAAATAAACAAGCAAGTTGACACATGTCGGAGACTCGACAGCGCGATCACCATTTTTTGTCTCTTTAATGAGAGCACAGAGTGTGAACGAAGCCAGTGCTGTAACGTGCTTATCTCACCTACGAACTAGTTTGTCGAAACAGATTCAACCAACCCACGAAACGAGGCCAGCAGCTGTTACGTGCTTATCTCACCTACGAACTAGTTTGTCGAAGCAGATTCAACCCACCCACGAAACGAGGCCAGCAGCTGTTACGTGCTTATCTCACCTACGAACTAGTTTGTCGAAGCAGATTCAACCAACCCACGAAACGAGGCCAGCAGCTGTTACGTGCTTATCTCACCTACGAACTAGTTTGTCGAAGCAGATTCAACCAACCCACGAAACGAGGCCAGTAGCTGTTACGTGCTTATCTCACCTACGAACTAGTTTGTCGAAGCAGATTCAACCAACCCACGAAACGGGGCCAGTAGCTGTTACGTGCTTATCTCACCTACGAACTAGTTTGTCGAAACAGATTCAGCCAACCCACGAAACGAGGCCCGTAGCTGTTACGTGCTTATCTCACCTACGAACTAGTTTGTCGAAGCAGGTTCAACCAACACAGAACCAGCATGATTGGACCGTTCCCTAGCATGATTGAACCGTTCCCTAGCATGATTGGGCCGTTCCCTAGCATGATTGGACAGTTCCTTAGCATGATTAAACCGTTCCCTAGCATGATTGAACCGTTCCCTAGCATGATTGAACCGTTTCCTAGCATGATTGGACCGTTCCCTAGCATGATTGGACCGTTCCCTAGCATGATTGGACCGTTCCCTAGCATGATTGGACCGTTCCCGATCATGATTGGACCGCTTCCTAGCATGATTGGACCGTTCCCTAGCATGATTGGACCGTTCCCTGACATGATTGGACAGTTACCTAGCATGATTGGACCGCTCCCTAGCATGATTGGACCGTTCCCTATCATGATTGGACCGTTCCCTAGCATGATTAGACCGTTCCCTAGCATGATTGGACCGTTCCCTAGCATGATTGAACCGTTCCCTAGCATGATTGGACCGTTTCCTAGCATAATTGGACCGTTCCCTAGCATTATTGGACCGTTCCCTATCATGATTGAACCGGTCCCTAGCATGATTGGACCGGTCCCTAGCAAGATTGGACCGTTCCCTAGCATAATTGGACCGTTCCCTAGCATGAGTGGACCGTTCCCTAGCATGATTGGACCGTTCCATAGCATGATTGGACCGTTCCCTAGCATGATTGGACCGTTCCCGAGCATGATTGGACCGCTTCCTAGCATGGTTGGACCGTTCCCTAGCATGATTGGACCGTTCCCTGACATGATTGGTCAGTTACCTAGCATGATTGGACCGCTCCCTGGCATGATTGGACCGTTCCCTAGCATGATTAGACCATTCCCTAGCATGATTGGACAGTAATGATACCCAATCCAATTCGATCCCAACAATTTTTGTATCGAACAATGCATGCAAAGATTGTATTGAAACTCACTCCCAAAATACTACTGAAACATAACAACAGAAAAATATTATATATGGAAAAATTATCTGATCTTGTTCCTCAATTAACATACAACCAAAATCAATGTTCAAAAACTTAACAAACGATTAATTTAAAGCATTCACATAAATTTTATTTCCAAAAATAATCAAGTTTTCCAAAACAATTTTACCTCTCTCATGGGATTATAAAATTCCATTAAAAAAGACTGATATTAACTTTATTCACGATTATCTTCACAACTTATCACAATACACTTTTGGTTTGGCAAAATTGAATCAGGTTTCTAGGCTTCATCATCTCATTAGGGGGTATTTTTTGGCTTCTAACAATGCCATAGGCTTCTCTCAGCACGCCTATTAGGTGAAGCCTACCCCATAGCAGTTGAGGCGGATCATGGATACAGGAGTCATAATCCACTTGAAATATATTTCCTCCTTAGCTATCCGGTCTTTTTCCTTCTGTGCTCCTGCTGGTACGATACATTTGTTAGGTTATTATTGTGACTTCCGGCCGGTTTTGCGAACAATCCTCTAATAAGAATATAATTGGCAATTAGCTTTGTAATGTTTTGGAAACAATGTATGGTATCCCGATGCACAGCTCCTTATCACTTATGTTCGGGGTTTTACACCAATTGAAGAAAACGTTAACGAATCCATGTGTATTGGATACCAATAACCGGTAGCTATTAGTAAGTACTTTTTTCTCGTGGGAGCACGTATCATGAAGCTTTGATTAAGCTGGGTTTAAATAAATGTATTTCTTCTC
Organism: Gammarus roeselii; assembly: GCA_016164225.1. NCBI lineage: Eukaryota > Metazoa > Arthropoda > Malacostraca > Amphipoda > Gammaridae > Gammarus > Gammarus roeselii. The sequence continues at coordinate 3,176 of SDVV010036433.1, forward strand.
TTGGGAGCACGTATCATGAATCTTTGCTCAAGTTGGAGTTAACAGGACAACAAATACCACTTCGGCGCCTTTCGAGAGCAGATCATGATGATTAGAGTTAAGAAATGGAGAGGGATATTTCATAGTGGCTGGAGCTCGAGAAGGTCAAGTGCCGTATTGATCGAGCAGGACTCGCATCAAAGAGAATATCTCAATACGTTACAGGTCCTCGTCCTGAGAAGGATGTGGGTGGTGACAAGTTTTTACAAATGTGGACGGGGTTAATGATTCATCCTGATGCCTGTTGTCAGTATCTAAAGAACTTTCTGGCAAGGAATGCATGATACATTTCACAGCAGGGATACATCGTGATCCGATTCATCTAACATCATCACAGCATCATTTTCTTTTCTTTATGTCAGCGGGCCACCCCCCTTCATGGGGAATTTCGGTCTAGTGTCTGTATCTGAGCATCAGTATATTATATGATGTAGATTTATCCATGAACAGCGAAATGGACGAGAGCATGTGGTTTATCTCATGCAAGTCTTTTGTAATGTTAATGTGGCCACAGCCATCAGGGGTACAATCATTTTCATGTGGTTACGCATTGCCACACAGTTGTCATGTGACGATGTGGCCAGAGCCATCACGGGTTACAATCATATTCATGTGGTTCTTTTCATGTGAGATCAGTTAATTTGTGGAATAGATTAATTGCTATTTTGGGACCTCTGCTGTTTCATTTTGATTAGATGTATTTACTTGATGGACTTGAGTGGATAAGACCTACCTACCTTGCTGAAGGTTAAGTGAATTTATCAAACGAAACCACTCTTCAACTCATCAGCTCATAAGCATTCGGAATTTCTGAAACCGGAATTCACTTTCTGAATGCAGTTTACCATTCAACTATTTGGTAATAATTTGTTTCATATACAATTGCACTTCCTTTTATCACGTACGTGTAGGAACCTGTTTAAACATCATCGAAGTTGTAATAGCTCATTGAAATGTTTTTATCCTGTGAAAATACAGTTGGTCATGATAACTTTTTAATTAGTTCCAAATTTGTGACCGTCTATTTTCTTACTGAAGGTCAGTGTTAACAGTATATTGTCATGATTATTTCAACGACGTTGACCTAACTTGCTTTACCTAATTGCATATAAATCAGTAATTTGATAATCAGTAAATTGATAATCAGTAGTTTGATGTGACGCATTCATTCGACACAACAAACTAAACAATTGATTATAGAGTGTGTCCTCTATGAAAAGAGTGTGTCCTCCATCAATAAACAACTGATAATAGAGTGTGTCCTTCATTATAGAGTGTGTCCTCTATAAAAAGAGTGTGCCCTCCAGCAATTAACAACTGATTATAGAGTGTGTCCTCCATTATAGAGTGTGTCCTCCATGAAAAGAGTGTGTCCTCCAACAATAAACAACTGATTATAGAGTGTGTTCTCCATTATAGAGTGTGTCCTCCATAAAAAGAGTGTGCCCTCCAGCAATTAACAACTGATTATAGAGTGTGTCATCCAATAATAAACAATTGATTATGAAGTGTGTCCTCCAATAATAAACAATGATTATTGAGTGTGTCCTCCAACAATAAACAACTGATTTAGAGTGTGTCCTCCAACAATAAACAACTGATTTAGAGTGTGTCCTCCAACAATAAACAACTGATTTAGAGTGTGTCCTCCAAACATAAACAACTGATTTAGAGTGTGTCCTCCAACAATAAACAACTGATTTAGAGTGTGTCCTCCAACAATAAACAACTGATTCAGAGTGTGTCCTCCAACAATAAACAACTGATTTAGAGTGTGTCCTCCAACAATAAACAACTGATTTAGAGTGTGTCCTCCAACAATAAACAACTGATTTAGAGTGTGTCCTCCAACAATAAACAACTGATTATAGAGTGTGTACTCCATTATAAAGTGTGTTCTCCAACAATTAAGAACTGATTATAGAGTGCGTACTCCATTTTAGAGCGTGTCCTCTAACAACAAACAACTGACTAAAGAGTGTGTCCTCCATTTTAGAGTGTGTCCTCCATCAATAAGCAACTGATTATAGAGTGTGTCCTCCATTTTAGAGTGTGTCCTCCAACAATAAACAACTGATTACAGAGTGTGTTGTCCATTTATGAGTGTGCCCTCCACCAATAAACAACTGATTATAGAGTGTGTCCTCCATTTTATGAGTGTGCCCTCCACCAATAAACAACTGATTATAGAGTGTGTCCTCCATTTTAGAGTGTGTCCTCCAACAATAAACAACTGATTATAGAGTGTGTCCTCCATTTTAGAGTGTGTCCTCCAACAATAAACAACTGCTTATAGAGTGTGTCCTCCATTTTAGAGTGTTACCTCCAACAATAAACAACTGCTTATAGAGTGTGTCCTCCATTTTAGAGTGTGTCCTATAACAATAAACAACTGCTTATAGAGTGTGTCCTTCAATAATATTCATTGATTGTAGGGATGAAAATTGAAATTTTTATACTGCCTGACTTATAATAAATATTATTAATAAATAAATTAATAAATTATTAAATTAAAAATTTATTTATTATTAAAAATTATTTATTATTAAATAAATTGAAGTAGCAAATGTTGTCTTCAGAACAGCTCACCCTGACGAAGACCTGCTACATGTTACCTGTGTTATGTGGATTTTCTATAATAATCCAACCTGTTATGATACCGAACAAAACCGTGCTTCATTTTAAATCCCATCGCTTTATTTTTTATTGCTGGACCTAGCGGTTTCCTGCGCGTTTCCCTTGGCTGTTCAGTGCTCCTTCCACGGGTTTTTATTTGTTGTCATGTGATGATTGCAAGGGCGAGCCCCACGGGACCCTGTTAAGAGTGCCTCGACCGCGATCACTCAAGTTAGGCACCGTCGCGAGACACGAGCATCAAGCATCGAGATCTCGTAGTCTAGTGCAGGAGTAAGCATTCACTGCATAGGGCCTATAATTGTTTGGGTGGACAATGTTTATCGGACAGTGCAAGAAAAGGGCTGCAGCAAAAGTAAACACGGGATTACGTCCTTTCTTTCACAGCCAGGTACCACTTCGAAAAAGATCATCCGAATAATTTATTGATGCGAATTAATTTTGTTTATATTAAATGGTGTCTTGTCAATCACGCTTTTGGATAATTTTTGTTGTAGGACCAGTATTAGCAGTCATTCACGAGTTCTTTATTAACATTCATTCACGAGTTCTTAAAACCACATATTTTTATATGTTTTTAACCCTTAATTAGGCTGTATTTTAGACTATGCCACTTGCCATCAATACATTTTTTATCTAGTAGGAGTATGTCCAATAGTTATTGTTGTATGCTTTAGATCTTTGTTTTCTCTACTCACCAACGTTAAAACCCAATGGGATACTGCGCCTGTTGGGCACGAGAAGGCGTGATGTTGATCTTGAATGACATGTTGGGTAGTAGCGTCACCGAGTGAAAGAAGGTGTCACCTAGATTGATGTGAATGGCAAAGAAAATAAAAGAAAGATGGGCGTTTGTGAGTGCTTACGGACCAGGTAGCGAGAGGAGTGGTGACAAAACAGAAATTTTTTGGATAATCCCAAAATTTGGTGACCTGTCCGACGTGGTTGTATTGGGTGACCGAAATGCAAGAGTTGAGGATGTTGTGGTTTAGAACAAGATGCGGAGGTATGGCGTTCCCGGTAGAAATGACAGTGGAGAAAACCTGGTAGGTCTGTGCACGGAGCAGAAGCTGGTAGCTGGTAGCTTGTTCATGAAGGGAGATATCCTTAGCACACATGGGTAAGGATTGCTCATACTGCAGTAAAGGAGAGAGCGATGATGGATTTTTTATTGATTTCGAGAAGAATGGTGGGGAGGTAGTTTTATGTGCGGCTTAGAGGAGAGGATGCAAGAAGGTTTGACCATCTGCTAGTGGAAAGAAGAATAAGAATGGAGCAGAAGTGGGAGAAAATAAAAGAGTGGAAGGAGGAATATAGGTTGCGAAGGCGAGGGATCTGAATACGACATGTATAGCTTAGGAGTTCAAGGGAGTTGTGGAAGGAATATGAGCGTGTGAGAGGACAAGGCTTGTGTAATGTTGATGAAGAATGGGAGACGTTTGGAGATGCGTTGTTGTGATGTGCGAAAAATTTGTGTGGTGCGCGCAGTGCGGGCGGGTGTACGGGGAAGGGCTGCGAGTAGTGGAACTATGAGGTGAAACTGGTGGTGGTGCCAGTATAATATTTGTGCCTGATACAAATCTGTGTTCGTTTCAGGCGTGGAGGCGACTGAGTGACTCAGGTCTTGCATTGTTCCGCTGTGTGCGGGTACACGAGAAACAATGAATGCTACAAAGCGAGATGAGTCTATTTGTTATGAGTGGTTGGTACGTTGTTTTGGAGAATGCTAATCAAGAGGATTAGAGGCAGTACGGCTGGTGCGAATGGAGAGGAACAGTTTGGCTTCAGGAGTGGTGGAGAGTGTGCCGATCAGATTTGTGTTCTGTGGGAAAGTTTCTAGAGCGCGGCCCGCAAGCCCAATCGAAGTACGTATACCGCATAGGCTCGTATGAAATGCATTCTCAGATCGTTTCCTGCTTGTTTTTGGTGACGAAACTGTTTTGTTCCTGCTACTGGTATCCAACAGGGTGACCCAATGAGGTCTGCTCCTTATCACTTTGTGTCCCGCCGACTGCACGAAGTCACAGTTCAGCACTTGGTACTTGAATGACGGGGGGTTAGCCGTAGGAGGGGTGGGGTTAGCCATATGTTCTCTTATCGTACATCCGAAAGTTGTGTGCAAACTATCTGCGGCTCGTTGAATACCATTACTCGCACGACAATCACTTGGCGAGATTCGACTATTTAGTAGGAGAAACTGCTTCAGCGAACACCAACATATCCTTCTCAGATCTTCAGTCTAAGCAAGTCACTCACTGAGTTAGTTCTGGTGGATTAGATGCCTCAAAGAACAAGGATAACGTCTTGCCAGCTTTATATCATTTCTCTATTCAGGCGTTACCTTTGTCGAAGCCGTTCAGTCCAACGTTAACGTCGTGGCTCAGACTAACGAGCTCCCGGTAGCAGTCTTGTGATGGGGGCTTCGTCATGGCTAAGACGTGATCGCCCAGGAGGTGGTTGCGCTCCACTGAAGTCATGTGACAAGAAGGGAGTATAAGTAACATTAGATGGTCTGAATCGTTAAAGGCATCATGATGCCATTAATTTTATGTTCGTGAGCTGGACGTGTGATAAATAAATTAGTTTGAGCAGTATGACTTTTTCACGGAGCATAATTTCGTATGATGACACAAGTAATATGAAATGTGGTCTTTAATGACAACGAAACGTGACTATTCCTTAAGTAAGGGATAAATCAACCTATTTCCGATTACAATGTGTTAGATTTATTTATTCGTGATTAATTAAGGGGGGCTGCGGAAACCAGTCGAGATAATGCAGCCAAATGTGTATTGTAAAAGGTTCTCACACAAAAGCAGACGAAATAGCAATAATGACCTTATTCGTGGTAGTATTCCCATGCTAATTTCTGCAAAAACGCCGTGTGTGAAATAATGTCCTCATTAGGCAGGCCCGTGGAGCTGCAAATGGCACTGTTGAGACCCGCATTAAGCAGACGCCAGTCGGTTAGGCCGTCTAATTGTGATGTGAACCTTCCACTATTATTTCTTTGCTTGGTGTTACTGCATTCGTCGCTCAGAACAATGGCCTTTGTTGTAACCTGTTTTTGCTTGCCACTGTGCTGATGCTTGTCCAAATACTGGCCAATATCAAATGTGTAGATCATTAAAAGACACCGCGAGCGATACTGCTTGTTCTGACACTTAAAAGTAGGGATGTATAGAGAAGTGTGGTTGAAAAAAATACCTTGACGAGCTCAGAAATTATGGGAAAAAGCCTGGAAAATCTTTATTATAAAGACCGAAAATCAAACGTCTCCAAACGATGGTAAACGAGTCTGTACCAATGTCGTACTTGGAATAACTAAGCGAATTCAATTATTTAAAAATACTTAGAGTTTTTTCCCAGCATCACTTAACTGATGTTTCTAATTAGACAACTTCACAGTCCATCTAAAAATCGAGTAGTCGCACTATGTAATCGATTTTGTTCGTGACTATTTAAATCATAGCCTGTGCTGTTCCTCTGCAACTGGAGGAAATTCGTCCTGAAGTTTACTAAGGAAACACAAATTAGTCATCCTGCCCTTGGCCGGGTTGTGTCGAATTATGTCGACGCTGTTGGTGCGATCACTCCTGAACTTGATAATCTTATCATTTTTGGATCAACTTTGAGGTTCCTCAAATAGTAGTTCTACGGTGTTCGGAAATGAGTTTTCCCATTGTTCGAATTACTGCGAACCAACTGTACTGCAAGCCATTTGATTTATTATCAACATTTCGGCGGCAGTAGCTTTCAACATTAGTATGCATTCTGTGAGAAAGACTAACAATCAATAAGTAAATATATTTATATTCCTATAGAAAATCTTATTCATTTTCAATTCGATCCTTCAAACCAGTCAAAAAATGATTTTAATTGCACCCTATTCAACTCAGCACCGCAGGACTTGACACGAGTGAAGACAAATGACCCTCAAGGCCTTACTCTAGGATCCAATACCTTTACATCATCCAGGGCCACGATTTGTATGCTCAGAGCGTCTTGCGGCCGCTGGGGGGAGGGAGCGGGGGATTAAAACAGCCTCAATTAAATGCCTGGACGGGCAGTGCTCTCCTTACTCACAATCCCGGCTGGCCGGGATTGTGAGTAAGGAGAGCACGAGTCGCCGGGGCCAGCCTGTGTATTGATCAACTTGTTAATGCTCTTAAGCCACGGCCAAGATCAACTAGTCTCAAAGCAATAGCTGTGGTTTGCTTGTAATTTTACCTGAAATACAATTACGGGTGCAAATGCCGTATATTGCAATGGCCAGGCGCACTATCAAATGCAATTTTGAACTAAATAAGGATAACCGTTTCCTGTGTAGGACCGACAACAGTTATTACCTGACCTTTGAATAGTATTTAAAGGCATACAAAATATCACCCGATTTCCAACGATTGACATCGGCAGAAAAGTTATCCCATTGGAGCAGCAAACAACAACAATTAACAAAACAATAGGAACGGTAATATTCGTCAGCCAATGTAAGAGGCAAAAGTGCAATGATAAAATAATTTCTGAGAAATTGGGTGGGAAGAGGGTGAGCGAATACGAGAACGGGCTGAGCGACATGACACCGCACCACCCCTAGGTAGGAAGGCTGGACGCTGACACGGGCTGAGTGACATGGCACCGCACCACCCCTAGGTAGGAAGGCTGGACGCTGACACGGGCTGAGTAACATGACACCGCACCACCGCTAGGTGGGAAGGCTGAACGATGACACGGGCTGAACGACTTGACACCGCACCACCGGTGGGTAGGATGACTGGACGCTGACACGGGCTGACCGACATGACACCGCACCACCGCTGGGAGGAAGGCTTAACGCTGACTGATGATTGCAGCTAGTCCAACACAACTGACGTTTCCGTTTGATTGATCATCTTCGACTTTTAAAGCAGGTTAGACGTCAAATTAATTTTGTTGTAGATGATACCCCCACAGATGAATTTTTAGGAAGACATGAAATGATCCGCAGTGGAGTGTAATGACACCGGTCTGTGCCTGACCCGCGACCAAGAAGTATTCTATCCTACTGGGAGTCTCGTTTATTTACTGTGTCAGCATCTGCAACTGACGTCATGGCGGCCATTG
>SDVV010036434.1:0-10951 GCA_016164225.1 Gammarus roeselii
ATATATAAGGGCAAAGTGATCAGATATTTTTTGTTAAATAATTGTAATTCTACTTTTCTCGTGAGTGAGGAATTCTTTTCTGATTGAATTTGTGCGTATTACAAGGTCGCAGAAATATATTGCTTAGCCAGGTATTTTCGAAGCTTAGTTTGCTAGTTCAATTTCTACGTGAACAAGTTGGTTTTGAGTGGAAATTGATAAATTCATCGGCAGGTAATTTCTAGTATCACCTATTCAAGAATTGTGATTGCAAATTCTAACGAGAGTTGATATTGACCTTAGCATTGAAGAGGCCATGTTTTTAATATAATTATAATATGCCAAAATCGTGTCAAGGCATTTGTTACGGTACTTTCAGATACATATAAAATTAAATGTTTTCCCTAATTTTCATCTATAATCTACTAGGGCGTCATGGGATCACGTATATGGTTGTTTCATCAATTACCATTGGATATCGAAGTTTGCCATCTGATGAGGGTATAATGGTATTTGCTGGGCAGTATTTGAAACGCTTCAACTGTTTATTTTGCTAGCAATGGCTTAACTGCAACTTCATTTGCAGTGCTCGAACAATTTGTGTACATGAAGAACTCTATCCAGTCCCGTATACTGCGTTGTTGCTGTGCCAGGCCGCTACTAATTAAATATTTTGGCACAAAGATTGTTTCACAGCCGGCATTATTTAGCCGGACTGTCACACTGGCTGACACTTTAATTAAAACGTAATCTCAGACTCAGTAGGAAAATAATTCTTCTTCCATGATTCAGTCGTGAAGTCAAGGACAGTCGCAGTTGCTCAGCTCCTAGAAAGCCTTTCCAGACCGAGTTATGGAGGGTTGGATTAGCGCTGGATTAGCGCGGCATGAGTGGGTAGTTATAATTTATTAGTATCATCCGTTACTGTGCATTGGTATTCGGCGATGAAAGGCTGCATGGGAAAATAACGGGAAATTATGTGTGGTTGTAGCTTGTAAGTGAAACACTGTTTCCAAAGAGCTCTAGTCACAAATGGGTTGTCCTAAGTATTTAGGGCCTCTCCATCAGGTTTTTTACTTAAAAAAAAACGTTCTTTGAAACTTCTCACTTATTTAAGTTGTGTTATGGATTATCTTTTGCAGCTAGTAAATTTGGTGTTCCACAGCGATCGTTCCTCGAACCTGTTCTTTTTCTTCCTGCTTGTAATTGCCAACAGTTGTGGAAGTCCTGTTGCTTATGCAATCCACAATATATATTGATGATGTTTAATTATAGTTGATTCGACCGGCGAACAAATTAAAAGAGCTGAAGGAAGAGTCAGAAACAGCGTTGAATCACATAATAACTGGTATATTTCATATGAGCTTAAATATACTGCAGATAAACCCAAATACATTATCCTGGGATGGAGAGCAACTACATCTAGAGTACTCGACAATTAGTTGTTGGCATTTTGGGTTAAAAAAAATCACTCAAAGTGACGGTATAAAAAGTCTGGGTATTTGGTTCGATCACAATATGACATTCAAGCACCATGTGGAAAAGCCCCACTCCAAGTTAATGGGACACTTGTTTTCCTAAACTGCAGCAAAAAGCAACTCAACTTTAAATCAATATTTCTTGTAGTCAATTCTCTGATCCATTCACATTTTAGCCACTGTCCGACCATGTGGGAAAAATGTTTGGTTAGTATAGATTAAGGGGTAAATCTCAACCAAAGCTTTGATGAGAGTCTTTGTTAGCTCCCCCGTAAAGCACAAGGTTCGTCAAGTCAAGAAGATTTTCACTCGTGTATTTTTTTTTATAGCGTAAATGACGAATCAATGTGTAGTTCTCGGAGCAGGCATTCAATTCTTTGATCTACGAGTAGTAGAGGCCGGCAGTTTTAGTGATTGGATTCGATTAGGTTTAGCGGGCTCTCTTCTCCGAAGCTCCGGCACGAGTCTCTGCCTGCTCCCCACTATGGCACGAAGATCCTCACCTCAGACACGGCTCGCCTTCCAGTGAGTGCGAGAAATAAAATTGTTTAGAATTTCCAACTGTGCCAAATTTGTACGCCGGTGCATAAAAGAATTTGCCAACAAAAAAAAAGTATTTATTTGTAGCTATTTAAACACATAATAAAACTTTACTCCACGATATCCAACGATGTAGCTCATGCCGGAAATGTTACGAAGAGGGATCACGTGACGCCCCGGCTAAACAAACTTATCTGCGACCAGAGCGTAATGAAGATACACGCGTTTAAAAAATTTAGAACAAGCCGTTATGTCAGATCGGTATTGAATGATCAGATTTTAGAGTAGATCACAATCACTCAATGCAGAACAGAAGGGAAAGTGGCACCGACTTCACAAGAAGATAGGTGGAAAATATGTTAGCAAACTTGCAGTGTACTAAGATGTAATAAGTAAAATGATAAAAAAATCTGTTGTGATGTATTTCAATCTATGGCCTCTTTTGATTACTCTTATATACTCATTGAATAGCTCCATCTGCGCTACATTTGCAATAAAAAAGTACATCGAACTGTTTTTCGTCCTCTTCCACGCACTCAAAATGAACTATTCTGTAGCGGATGTATTTGGATGCAGCAACTGCAATTAGTGTTTGATACTTCGACACTTGAACATGCAGTTTTTGCGCTAGGTTTGTGCTAGGTAAGGACGATCCCTTTATAACTGGACTAGCATTTCCTTCAGAAGAAAATACTTGTTCCGACTTATTGGCATGACTTGGTGGAGTAGTGAGATTCTTTGGATATTGTCGTTGATGCGATACTGCAGGTTCACTTTTTTCTTCAGTATGAGTTTGCAGTGTTTCACTTAGTCTGAATTATACCATTCCTTGTAAAAAAAATTTCCACACGGATCACTCGTCACTTTGTTTTTATGTGTGGCTGAAAGTATATATTGTACAAATATTGTTATCTTTAATGTCTAACGACCAAATGTGGTCCTAAATTTCATTTGCATTCGTTACTTGAATGCATTTTTGTGATAAAATCACTTCTCAAGATAGCAAAATATCGATATATCCGGATCATATTCGGGAAATCGAATGTAATCAGTTGTACGATAGAAGTAGAAAACTGAATGTGAAACACAAATCCATAATATGATGCAATTGTTCCCTTGATTCGATGTGCACTCCATTTTTGAGTTGTACTTGTAAAACAATAGAATACGACGAGGCATCTCGTGAATATATATGTATTTTTTTATTATTATCATTATTATTCTAAAATTTTTTTTAACTATGGTTAGTATTATTATTATGATATGTTCATTATTATTTTTAGTATTGTTATTATTATTATTATTGTCGTTATTATATTTTTTTTAGTACTGTTCTATTTATTTATATTACTTTTCGTCTTCTTCTTCTAATTTTATTAGTGTTAATGTCGTTTATATGATTATTAATATTGTTCTTATTATTATTATTTTTATGAATAATATTATTATTATTATCATTATTATTATTATCATTATTATCATAATTATTATTATCATTATTATTATTATAATTATTATTATTATTATTATTATTATTATTAGTATTATTATTATTATTTTTATTATTATTATTATTATTATTATCATTATTATTGTAATAATAATATTTATTATTATTATTATTGTTATTATTTTTATCATTATCATTATTATTACTGGTACTATTACTGTTATTATTATTTCATTATTCAGTATTATTATTTATTACTGTTAATATTATTCCTATTATTATTATTTTATTATTAAAATTAGGAAATCTATTATTATTGTTGTTATTGTTATGATATTCATTTATATACATTTTACTATTTCCTTTCATGTCACCTGAAATATTTTTTTATATTTTTTCTTGACATTTGTAAATGTGATATCATTAATTTGCATTTTATATGAACAATTTTTTCCCGGTCTCAAGTTTTATTTCATTTATACAAATATTTGTTTCCAGTTAGTAAACAAGTCCTTGGCTAAAGACTATCAAATGAAACACTTCAATGTCGCAACGGTAATTTAAAATCTTCCCAACCCCTTCCGATCTCTTTCTCCGTGATGCATCAAATATTAGGTAATACAATGCAGGTAATTGATTGTGCCCCTTGACATGGAGCTCGATGGCGGCGCGGAGTCGATTAAAAAGCCAACCATCACTAATGAGTTGGCTCTCCGGAAAATGCTCCCTCTAATGAGTTCATCAAAATTCTGAGGCTGCGTTGTAATCAGCGGCAAAAAATTGTGAAGCCAATTATATAACCGATGATACAAATTTAATGTCAGTATGAATTTAATTTTTGTTGAATAGAAAATCAGTTTGGGTATTACAAACTTCAGTTTCAGTTCAGACATGCCTGGACTAATTCGCTTGAAACATTGCTAATTTTTTCCTCCGTCGAACGTTCACTTTCAATCGACATCAGGAATTGGTCGAGATTCTTTGACTAGCCAAGGCAATCTGAAATCATCTTAGGACAGATTCAAGAAGTCAAACTGGAAAACAAACGAGGATTAAAGTAAATGAAGTTTCTATACCGTGTTGACGTTTTCATATCGTGTTGACGCTTTTATATCGTGTTAATCCGGAATAATTAACGTACTCCAATATATCCCCTTAAAAATGTTGGTGGACCAGATTTACTGCCGAGTACAACCAGTAAATCCAGTTTGATATCATTCTTAATTATCTACAAAGTGAAAATTGATTTTTAATTTGATTTATTTCAATACGTCTAAAAAACTAGAAGGTAAAAAATGTTTGAGTGGAGCATTGGCCCACCACGGATTAGGTTGTGGGATTCAGTGCATTGATTCTGCGCTGGGTGCACGGATGTCATATAATGATTACTTCTCGTAAAAAATATCAGAGATATGATTCAATGACCTTAATACATAAATTATGCAACAGGGGCTATTGTTCTGAAACATATCTTTATACAATTTTTTTTTGCTATTAACTGAAAAACTTTTTATTCGTGATGAAATTTTAATGGTCTTTTAAAATAAACGGAGTGATGCCCTATGTTGTTTGCCGGTATAGGTATAAACATGATTTTAAATTCTCAATGGACCTAAAAATATATGCGGACCAATTGAAACAAAACACATTTTAGAAACTAACAGGGAAAAACCCGACAACTTGTAACTTGTAATGTACATTCTGCTTTTTGAACTATTATGATTAGTTCCACACTAATGGATTTAGTACATTCTGCACTTTAAACTGTTACGATCAGTCTCACAACAGTCGATTAGTACATTCTGCATTATAAACTGTTACGATAATCCTCACAACAGTCGATTAGCCTACGGGGAACTACGAAGCCTTCAGCACATCATCATGGGATCTACGAAGCCAGTGAAATTAGATGACATTGATTCTCATGCCTAATTGCTGTTTGGAATTGCCAAGCTAAAGCGCTGTTATGCCGTTTGCATTGCGTCAACTCTTTGGATAAATATAACGAGTTCCCCAGCGGCTTTGGCACAGGAGCTCTTAGATGATGTCCCCCCCCCATTCGAGAGATGATGGCTATTGCAAACACAGTCATGATTCTATGTCTTTTCTTTGGTATCATTTCATGTGATAGTCAATGGATTATTTTTATTCGCACCCTGTTTCAATCAAATACATTTAGAAAATACTTTATATTTGAATTGCTCTGTTCCTGGAAGGATATATCACTTTTGAAAGTTCAGTCACGCAATGAACTCGTTATTTAGTGCAGGATACGTTTTTCCACCATGCAAAAAACTCGGATTTTGAGCGCAGGATGTGCTTTATTGCTATGCAATGAATGAAGCCGTATTTTAAGCGCATGATGTGTTTCCTAGTCATGCAATGAACTCGTATTTCGAAGGAAGGATATTTTTTCTTGTCATGTAAAATTCTTTTTTTTTGGGCATAGGATAAGTTTACTATGTTTGATAAAGGGGAGATTGAGAAAAGAACCGTTCCGCATGAAAAACATGTCATGTAGTTGGTTAATACATACAAATGTGTGCTTTATAATCGGATTTTTTATTTCAAGGGCTTGAGTTTCATATAATCGATATTTCTTCCTTGCTATCAAGTCTAATTATTTATAAATTCGAAATTATAGAATAAATCAAAAACAGTGCATTGAATATTTTAAATTGCAACGTCATCAGCAGTATATTTCTGAACATATGGTATATCCGGTAAAGAATTGATTTGTATCTAAGTTACAAAAATGACCAATTATAATCGTCAAACTCGGACAAAGAAAACTCGAAAAAATTGAACCATGTCGATGATAATTAACCGAAATGTTTGTCCATTAATAAATTTAACGCGAAATACAGAATCCATTAACTAGGTTTATAAGATACATAGTCATCTCATTAAAATGATACAAGCGAAAATTTTAATAACTTCCAATTGACTGGTTTGTGAAGATACATAGCATTATCTAGTAGTTGATGACGGAGTGAAGTTATTGAAAACGAAACAAAATCCCGACTGCTGACAATTTTGAATGAAAACAAATATTTGGTGTTGCTGGGCAGGAATAGCATGCATGAACTATCTACCGGGCTGACAGTATTCACGACCACAATAGTGAAAAATTCATCAGCGTGTCTTCATGTACACAATAGTATATGTCTGATCTTCCGATTGATTCAATTATGTCAGGACCACTCCTCCTACATGAAATGTTGGGCCATTACAAAATATTTTCTCCTACTAGAGTAAACAAACAAATATTGTTGTCATAGGCGAGTAGACCCGACTCTTCGATGGGGGTGAAGATACTATTTTGTTTGTATAATTGTAGGGCAAGTGCCCAATCTTCCAGTGTGTGATTTGTCGCTGAATTTCCTACATTTTTAGAATCATCATAAAGAACTTGTAACTTCTAAGGTAGAAGGGGATTTGAGGTAAGTTACTTAACCAGAAATTATGAAAACCGTTGAATTAAATAAGCATTTATTCCCTGCACAGGTGAGTTATTTACTGTCCTCCAATCACAGGTACCCACAATCGGAGAAACACACTTCCAGGGGAAGTTTTAAACAGCAAAACGATCAGAACGTTCATGTCACTGCTCATCAAATTCTTCCAGAATTAGCGAACATTCAGAACAGGGTTCCGACGTGCGTAGACGCATGTCTTATTTGACATTGTGACAGGCATTATCGCTAGCACGGTTGAATGGTGTGTTTCATGATGGAAATAAATAGTAAAAAATCTGGAAAAAATAATCCTCTGACCAGATTTCAACAGTTAATCTATAATGACAAGAGCAATGACCGTAGGGAAACAAAATTTATCAACAATGTTTCAGCCGAAGTGATCTTTATTACAACGAGCAATTGTTGACAGCAACTCGATGTCATCAGGAGTGATCTGGGTTGAATAGATCAATCCGAGGTGACGCTTTAAGTGGTATTGAATGGACGCTTGAGTGTCGTGATGAGGTCCAGTACCATTGGTTGGGTTTGAAATGCCTGGCCAATAATAGCTGCAGTAAAGACTCGGCTCATAAAGATTGATCGCCTAAGTTTGTTGTTTGTACGATAGAATCTAGCATTATAAAGATTGAATTGTCAATTTTGTTCTGATTGCGATAGAGTCTCGCCTAATACAGATTGTAAAAAATCGCCTTATAAATAGATGTTTTGTTCTGAGTGCTGCAAAACATCGACTCATACAGATTGATTGCCTCAGTTGTTCTAAGTGCTTCTGAACGTACTCGCTTTATGTGTCTCTTTTTGAGTAAATTAGAAAATTTTCAATAAATGTCGTACACACCACTTACGCGTTTACGAGTAACTTCCCACTACTCTTACCTGCACTCACGCAAATTTACCTAAAGTGTTCATGTGAGTATTTTTTTCTAGAAAGCGATAGTTATTAAAACTAAAAGGGTTTGATTTCATTTCCTGGATCTAAAGAAAGGGCAAGCTTTCAACATTCATAAGTATCGTACCTTATTTGACACAAATCGAGATCTGAGTTTGTAGATGAGAATACTAATTCCTTTATCTAATCAACGAGGAAATTTCATCACCAGTAATCCCAATACGCTTTGAGCTGTCAAGAGGGGAGGAAAAAAGTTAATATTTTCAATTACGCTTGCACGGGGAAGAGTATTTAGTGATTCATCCGCTCTGTAGCGAGCGTTGAAAATATTTTTACTGTATTATTTCAATGCTCAGAAGACTAAAATGTTTCCGTGTTTATTTTGTTTAGTTTCATTGACACATAACGGGGAAGTTCTAGGGAAAATTTTAACTGCGATATTTATACGCAGTGGCTTATTAAAATTGGGTACACGCGCTTTCCTTGGCTTAAGAATTTCCAGCCCAATGGTGTTTTTAGAATTTCGTTTTGATAGTATTTTTTTCATTTTTCAAAACACTTTTTCACTTCCGGTGACTTCAACGAATGAATTAAGAAGCCTGTAAAATGAATGAAATGATTGCCAATACAAACATCATTCAATATTTATTACTGAAGAGGAGAAAATATTTAACCAAATCTTTTTCAAGATGATGAACAGTTTTTCATCGTCAGCAAAATAATTGCTCAGAATCATACGCCCATAAAACTTATCCCGAGTGCTGTCGGTACCCCGCAAGTTCAGCACAAAGAGCCTCTGGATTGATGGCCCTCAATTGGGCATGATTTCTCTCCTTTTCATCTCCTGAAACAATCTGTCATTAGGATCAGGCTTAGCGTGAGGAAATAGAAGAGAAATAGAGGCTGAAAATGGCACAGGTTCTTCAGGACAAAGTGATCAGTGGGGAACATCGTGATTGTATCGGGCGTACCATTTTGTTTAACATAGAAAATCATGATAACATTCTATAACTAATAACATTTCAAAGGAACGAGACAAACATGAAAAACAAATGCATATTAATTTTTAACATTGACTAGTCATTCAAAAACTATTTTTTAAATTGTAACATTGAGGTTTTTAATTTAGGAGCGACCCACATAAAGTAAGAGGCTGAACGATAAAGCACTGAGGTAAAATTGTGTTCTTAACTGGATTTTTTGGTGTTGAAAACTTTTCTGCTATTATCCCCCAATACCTGCTCGATGTTTGTAACAAACTGAAAGGTATTACTGAATAGATATATTTCTAGATGTTCAACAACAAGATACACCACTCACAAGAACGTAATATTTGATTTATTTGGTATTATTTGGAAGACCGGCAAAATGACGGTGAAGTTATGCTACCGATATTTTTTCATTGTTGCACGAAAGTTCATGATCATTAGTCAGCAAAATACAATATTTTGGCATTCTGATTGTATTAGTTATGTTGTTGAACATCTCACCAGCGAAGACTACCTTCAACCTGCAGTTCCTCAATCGTCCCACTAGTCGTCTGTAGATCCTCCCACAAACTTTTCCTCCGACTGCTCGTCAAGCAGCATCTCTTCTGCAGTAGGTATTAAAGAAGGAATAACATGACCGTTAGATACATTAATGCAAGAACAACCTGCCACCTAGACACGAATACCTGTACAAGGATATCCAACTAGGATTCTGAAGAAAATTAAGCTGCGACACTTATCTCATTGATTTTCTCAATAAATTCACCAAAATATATGATGAAAACCTTATATATTATAATTTCCCAAAATTTTCTGATAAGGTTCACATGAACACTCGATGAAAAATGCGGTTGTTCACGTTATAAAAAGGTCACGGTCCACACACAACGTGGATGTACAGGAAGAAAAAAAAAACAGTGGGCTATAGATCCATATCCATTCACCGTTTTCTTGATAAACTACTAGATTGAGCCGGCAAGGGGCAAATAAATTTCAATGTTAAGAAATGCAGGAATATGCACATTGGAACTCTTAATAGAAAATTAGATGGCAGAGCAGCAGTTTACTGTCTAAAGTGGACCAGCAACGAGATCTTGGAGTTTAGATAACGAATGATCTCAACTGGAGAAATCGATTGGATGCAAGGTACAAGAAATCCAATAGAGTTCCTGGATTTGTATCCAGAAATGCTCCCTGTAAGCACAACTGCAATATGCTTCCAATGTTCACTTCATTCGTAAGATCCCATTTGAAATTTTCAATCCAATTCTGGCCCTCTCACCAAAGAGGACATAAACAAACTGGAAAAGATTGAACACCGGGCAACAAAAATGATTCCAGGACGGAGAGGCAAGACATACTCACTAATACTTGCTTAAATGAAGCTGCCATCACTGGTAAGTTGACGACTAATATCTTAATATCTTAGTTCAGATATTACATATTAATATCTGAATTGAGATGATAATCAAATAATATAATTTATTACAATAATATGATTGAGATTGAAATCAGATGATATAATTGATTACAATAATAAGATTTGAATTGTAATCAAATAATATAAACAATGGACACCAACTCCAGTTAAAACCCTCCGAATATTATTTGCCTAGAACTTCTTCCAATCAAGAAACAAACAAAGTGCAACCGTTTTACACATGATGGGGAAAATTTTAACAACATCAACACATTCAAAAACCGTACGGACCAGCCCTGGGACACCAATCACAAAATTGAAACTGAGCAATGCATCTGGAATAGGCTTCAAGTACGGAAAAAACTAATATGAGGTCCTACTAGAATGGACCTTTCAGCCCGTCCAAGGCCTACTTCTTATGATACTATAGTGCTATACTACGATACTACGATGCTACTATGCTACTATGCTACTATGCTATTATACTACTGTACTAATATTCTGCTATACTACTCTACTACTCTACTACTATACTACTATACTACTATACTTCGATACTATTACATTACTATACTACTCTACTACTATACTACTATACTACTATACTACTATACTACTATACTACTATACTACTATACTACTATACTACTATACTACTATACTACTATACTACTATACTACTATACTACTATACTACTATACTACTATACTACTATACTACTATACT
>SDVV010036436.1:0-10950 GCA_016164225.1 Gammarus roeselii
GGGGGGTCACTGCAGTAATAAGTACAACGGAGCGCCAGGAGTACTGATCAATACACTCGAATACAAATAATAATAAACTGATTGAATCTATGCCACGAGTAAATTGAACAACAGCGAAGAAATGATATCAAGGTTGAAAAATTCATCATGAACGTGTCTGGAAATCAACAGTCCTGCAAGAAGAATATGTGCGGAGTCTTGACCTTTAACACAGCTTGTAAATTATTATGTAATTGTCAATAAAAAATATATCTTATAAAATGTTTGTCAATAACCCCTAAAAAAAATCATTCAGAGGACTCAGCACTGAAGTTGCAAAAAGCATTGAAATGGTAATAAACTTATGTAAATATCCCCTAAAAACATTCAGAGGACATAGCACTGAAGTTTCAAAAGCATTGAAATGGTAATAAACTTATGCAAATATAACAGCATCCCGGCTGGCCGCGTGAAAACCAGTTCCGGAACCCTCTGCCCCCCGCCCTCCCTCGCTACGCTTACCCCGTACGCTCGGTGAGTCAAGGTTGCATGCATCGCGCCAAAACTAACTCTATTTATCCCTATCTATAATCCTTCACTAATCCGCGTTTCGCACAACATCTAACTACTGACATGGAACCGTATCCAAATCTAATGTCGAAAGGTAAAACATACGAATATTTTGTATCATTACATCCAATTAAGCGTATTTTATACCCAACATTCCATGAAAAACAAGCGAATTTATATCAAATACAGATATAATCCTTTGAAAAACAATCAAAACATACAACAACTATAAAATATCTAAATAAAATTCTTTTTTCTACCCTAACCAACAATGATTGACTATTATATACGGTGTATCGTACCACACCCAGATAATAAATCCTACTCCAATATCCTACGTGATCTGGTTCATGACTAAGATCATATACTAACATATAAGCCATACCAGGTTCAAATCTATAACAAATTCCTAGACCTTACTTATGTTATGCCTCTAGCAGGACAAAACCAATCCCTCTGGGCCATCACAATAAACTCTACAATGCTTTACTCGGTTACTTTTCAGCAATCTACCACTGGTATAAAACAAATTTTTAAAGGTGACACCCAGTCACGGTTCAGTACCTCCGACATACCATGCATTTGTTTAGTCCATCATCTCTGAGCAACATCGAGCAAAGTCACATCCTGGACATAACCAAGAATCTATACACAGGTATAGTAGTCAAGAATAGGCCTGACATGAGTTTCAAAGAGTGTGTGTCCATAAAAAAGCTGAAGATCTGTTCACTGATGACTTAAGTAAACCACCACAACAATGAGCAACTCGTCGGATAACCTCTCTAACAATCCCATGGAACTCAAGATCGACATCCACAAGAAGAACTTACAAAATTCACGTTGAACATGGATGAACTCCAAATGACAACCAAAGAGTGTAAACCACCGCTACACCAGGACTCATCCACCCAGTAAATCGTCTCCTAAAACGCTACACTATACACATACTAGGGTTCAATGACGAAAATTCCACAGAGATGCAGAACGGACTTACTCCTCTTAAACATACATTCCTATGATTATCGTGGAAAAATCATACAATAACAACAACTATAAAAATAGCTAACTAAGACTCTCTACTCTGCTATAATTCACATAAAAATGTAATACACCAAGGTATCCTTCGTAGTAAATCGGTCTACTTGCACAAACAGGCATAAACACAACGAGTTTTTGCCTATGGGACTCTAACTCTTCCTAAAAATTAAAGAATGGTCCTACAATAAACATACAATAAAGCAACAACAAGACCGAGTTTGTAACAAATGGAATCTTCTATACATATATAATAACCACGTCAAACATTGTACCAGGATGTAAGAAGATATATATAACACTAAAAATATACAACATGTAACTAAATAAGACCTGAAATAATGTTCTACATTGCATATACAAACGTTATATATCCTGATATTCTGATATTTTATAAAATACCAAATACCTTGCATCAAAGATGTAAACTGTACAGCGAACCTACAAAACTCAAAGACACATACTAAAACTCTCGAGTTATAATAAAATAAGAAGAATGGTGCAATAACCGACCAATTATGTCTGAAAAATTATGCTACATGGAAAATGCATACCTAAAATAACTTAAAAATCATAGAACTGTATGAGATAACTATTCAAAATTAAAAAAAACTACAAATTCAATATAAATCAACCAAACATTACTAGGTATACATAACAGAATATAATAACTTACAATACATCCATATCGTTCAGTATTCTCGCTACAGGGCATCCAACGCTACTCGCTATACCAAAAAATCGAGATAAGACTATCCGAACAGTCTTGGTAACGAAACTGGAGAGTGCGTTATGGAGTACACAAAATCTGGTAACGAAGTTGCTGCATCAATCTTAAATACAAACATCAACTTGCCTACTGCCAGACTTATAAACCGTACAATTCCTATAAATATTATATACGTATGAAATAAATAGATGGAAGCACACAAAACATCGCTTAAATTCAATATCAAGCCCCCACCCAACTTCCGAATGAGTAAATTATACACTAGCGTGATTCTCCTTTAAGAATGTTTCAGTCACCTGTTAATTTTGTATATATTTTCCTTCATAGGATAGCTCACAACATAGTAAAACGAATGACGGAGTTCCTGCAGGAGTAAGTAAATATACCGCAAGGGTACTGATAAAAACAACCGCAGAAAATAACAATAAACTAATTGAATCTATGCCACGTGTAAATTGATGTATATCGAACGACGTAGAAAAGATACCGAGGATGAAAAAATTCATCATGAAGGTGTCCGGAAAGTGTGGGTTTTTAATCTATAATACTTCACATAAATTATTGTCAATAAAAAATATATTATAAATGTATGTTTTTCAATATCCCAAACATTCAGAGGACCCAGCATTGAAAATGCATATATGCAACATGACATGCAACGAAGTTGCAATACAATATACCCAAGCATTGAAATGCTAATACCCTCATGTGAATATAAATATATAACCTATTAACAATCGAATATTCCGAAAGCTATCCGTCAGTCTGGTTGCTAAAACCAGTTCTTTCGCGCTGCCTGCCTTCCACTACTTTCCGCCTGCTGACCCTAGATTGCATGCATTGCGCGGCTGACTCCCACCCCTGCCCCACCCAAAAGTGACTATAGAATGCCGTTTTCGCTGACATATATGCTACTTATACGTGAGTTGATGACTGGGAACAAGTCTCGGTAATGTATAGAGATGAATTGGTCTTGCTTGGTAGACACCTGTTTAGTAAGGGAATCTGCGCGTTCGTTTCCTCTCATTCCCGTGTGTCCAGGGATCCAGCAGAACTCGACCGCCTGGCCCCCCTCAGACATCGCGAATGGGTCGTGTTGCATTTTTCTGAGGGCAGGGTGATCAAAGTTCAGAGTTTTCAGCTGGGTGAGAACACTTAGGCTGTCTAAAAATATAACACTTTTGGGGAGGCGGTCGCTTTTTGTAATGGAGATGGCCAGTTCGAGTGCGTGTAGCTCTGCAGAGAATATAGAGGCATCTTGGGGTAGGGTGGCCGAACGCGAGGTCCCCTCGCTTATGACGGCAGCTAACACTCCGTCCGATGTTTTGGAGCAGTCAGTGTATTTTTTGCTGTGCTCAGGGTACTGTTCATCGAGTAATCGTGAGAATTCTTGCGGTACGTGCTGGTTGGGGTTGCTGCTGTGGGTACGTCTGCAAATCTAGGTTGACAAGTGGTGGGCTGATCATCCACGTTGGTGTGTTGATTTGAAAAATTCGATAGGAGAATGAAGACTTGATTGCTTTGCGTCTGATGTTCAGCGAGGTCAGTAAGTTGTCCACGCGTAGAAAAAAGGGTGGGCATATGTTCTTCTAAGTCGCAAAGAGGCGTTTATAAAGAAGGTTGGTGACTGATTGATTGATTGATTTGGGCCTCATTTCCACCAGAGCCTCAACGTGAGACGGTTGGTGACGTCATAGAGTGCTGGGCTATTGATGTAGCTCCTTGTCTTGATATAGTACTGTAGTGAGAGTTTGTCACTCTGGAGCGGCAGAGAAAGCTCGTTAGCAAGCACGTTCAAGGATTCGATGGGTGTGGAACGGAAGGCACCGGTTGTGATATGCAGGGCATTATTTACAATGGTGGAGAGAGACTCATGAGTGGTTTTGGCTGCTGAACCGTAAACAATTGCTCCATAGTAATTTTGCGAGCGTATTAATGTTCTGAATAACGTCATGCCGGAGTCCATATCGGCTCCAAATTTCTAGGATGTTACAGAGAGGATAAGTCCGGTTGCTTTTTTTTGTAGCGAGTCTCCAGCGCTGCCATTTGAGGTCGCCATGTGAGTTGAGGATCCCACACATGACAGAGGAATTTTATCGATTCCTCGTACACTTGCGAAGTGTTGTTTAGTGTTAGGGCTGGTTTTAGGTGTAAGACGAGCACAAGAGTAGCGTGTTTGCTTTTCGTTTTGGAGGGCGAGAATCGGAATCCATTTAAATAGGCCCAGTTCCAGACTAGGCTTAGACATTTCTGGAGTTCTTGTTGAATTGTTAAGAGGCTAAGGTGCCTGTAGCTTATTTGTAAGTCGTCCACGTATAGTGACGTAAGCAATCTTCCGTCGCGCGGGAGAATTTCTGCTATCTGGTCGATTTTGAGTTTAAAAAGAGAGACACTAAGGACCTTTCCTTGGGAGACGCCCATTTCTTGCGGATAGGATGGTGACAGGGTGTCGCCGACCTTAACCCTGAAGGTGCGATTTTGCAGGAATTGGTGGATATAAAGTGGTAAGTGGTCTCTCATCCCTTTGCGGTGGAGATTCTTCACGATGTCATATTTCCATGTAGTATCGTATGCTTTTTCCACGTCGAAAAAAATGGAAACCACGTGTTCCCCTTGGACAAATGCTGTTCTAATGTCAGTTTCCAGTCTTACAAGGGTGTCCGTCGTCGAGTGGCGCTTGCGGCCGCCACACTGGATGCTGTTCAGGCCTGCATGCATATCAAGGTTGTCGACAAGACGCGTATTTATCATTCTATCAATGGTCTTGATGAGGACGCTGGTAAGAGCGATGGGGCGGTAGTTATGTGGGTCACTGTGGAATTTCCCGAGTTTGGGTATTAGGATGTTCATAGATTCCCGTCATTGATCGGGAAAAAATGAGTTTGAGTACAGAGAGTTCAACACTTTTAATAAGTGCTCACGGGCGGCATCTGGGAGATTTTTGATCATGTTGATGTGTACCCGGTCTGGCCCAGGTGAAGCTTCACGCGTATGGTCTACAGCGCTCTGTGGTTCATGGGGAGAGAGAGGTTTGTTGTAGGCCTCTTCGTTTCTAGAAGTGAAGTAAAGATGTTCGCTTTCTTGCAAGTCCTTCTCCCGTTGGAAATCAGCCGTGTAGTTTGTGGATTACGAAATCTGTCAAAACGTCTGAGCTACCTTATTTGCGATTTCCGCGTGGGAAGAATAAGTTCTGCCTCGGTCAGAAAGGGTGTTGATAGGTCGTTCGGGTTTTCCCTGAACACGTCGATTTTGTTCCCACACCCGGGAGAGTTTTTTTTTATCAATAGTGTTGAATAATTGAGCCCAGCTTTCACGTTCCTTCTCCACTAGAAGTTTTCGGTATACAGCAGATGCCCTTTTCCCCGCCACTAGGTTCCTGGAAAACCGTGCGCTTCAGTAGGCATGGTATAGCTTTTCACGCTTATCTCTTGCTTCTTGCACCTCTCGGTACCACCATGGTTTCGGAAAGAAGGTTGAAGAGGCATATTGGGGAATGCTTGCCTCGGCTGCGGCTTGAGACTTTTCGTATAGTTAAGCGACGATTTCGTGTTCCGAAATGTTTTCGGGGATGTTGTCCATATCACTCCACGCGATGTGTGCTGAGTATTCTACCCAGACGGCTTTCCGGTAGTTGAATCGAAGTTCTTGTGTGGCAGGGTTTCTTGGATGGCTGGTAAGAAGTGACATGATGACTGGTTTATGGTCGGTGTCGAATTCAAAACTCCCTTAACAAGTTGGGGAGCATATGGATGAATCGGTAGCAGTTTCACTTTCGTGGGTGATTCGGGTGGGTGTCCGTCGTTGAGAAGGACCAGGTTGTGAGTGCTTATGGCGTTAGTCATTATCACTCCCCTGGGGTCTGTTCTCACAACTGTTGAAGTCTCCAAGGAAGAGTATTGGTGAGGGTAGTTGGATTAGCAATTCGGTCATTAGTGCTTCCGAGAGGTCATGGCTTTTTTATGAGTAGATGGATACCACTGTTATTGGCCTTGAGACGCATATCTTTATGGCGATAGTTTGGAGTTCTGTCCTCAGGGGAAGGCGGAGGTGAGGTACATTTTGGTGGAGCATAAGTGCCACTCCGCCGTGAGCAGTTACGTTGATGTGGCTTTTGCGGCGGTGTATGATATATAGGGGGAATCTGAAGGTGGCGGTCTCTCTGAGTTTGATCTCTTGGAGGCCTAACACCAAGGTTTATTTATGGGTGGCGATTTAGGATAGTAATTCGTCTTTCATGTTTCAGAGTCCCTGGCGGTTCCACTAGAGTATTTTGGTGTTCATTTTGAAGGCTGTTGGCACTCTGCCCTTGATGATCTAGAGTTTTCGCGTGATTTGCTGGAGCTTTTGTGGTGCTCATGTTTTTGAGCTGGGAGTGTTCACGGGAGTGTCTGCCTTCAGTGAAAGGTGGTCTGCTGGGGTTGCTGCGGTCGCGGTTGCGAGTGCTCTTGTGGGAAGCTGAGGGTGTGTGCTTTTCCTGTCTGAATTGTGAGAGAGTGCGCTCTTCTTCTGTGGTAGCCTTTTTTATCAGTGTGGGTGGTTGTGTGGAGTGCGTGGTATTTGGGCCAGGTAAGATGACTGGTTGTCCAGAAGTCTCACGTAGGAGCTCTTCGAGATAAGCGCTGTCAGCGAGGCCGTGATCGTTCTCGCTGGTGGCATGTTCGTGAGTCGGGTTTTTTAGCGGGGATCGTGTCCCTCGTGGTGATTTTCCGCGAATGGGGCCGCATTTCAAACAGGTGGAGGTAGTTCCGGGTTTTGATCCTGACGGGCCGCTATTTGACATACGAAAATATTAGTTATGTCAAGATGCCGTCAGTACATATTTTAATTGTGGCATTTTCGCGTACTAGAGCGTGCGAGAGAGTTAACGCGTATCTTCGTAAAATGAGTGGTTTGATTTGGGCCTCATTTTCACCAGAGCCTCAACGTGAGTCAGAAATGGCTCCCCCGTAGGGCGCGAAAATGAGTTGTTATTTCTGTGCGTAATGGGGTGGAGAGACCACCTCACTAGCACAGGTGTTTGGGGTTTAGACCACTTCGTATAGTCCGGTGTGTTTTCTGAAAGCGATAAGCTTTTTACGGTAGGTTGGGTCCGTGGGTAGGCTTTGTAGGTTGCACGGGGATTTAGAAACGCTTGTCGGGCTGCCGCGAGTGCGTTGCAATCCATCAGTAAGTGTTTCACGCTGATAGCCATTTGGTGGCAACAGGGGCAAGGTGGCGCGTTTGGTCTTATGTCGACATCTATCAGGTGGTTGTGAGTTATCCACGTGTGTCCCGTGCACAAGCGGTTGATGAACACTTCGTATTTCTGTTGGTGAACTTTTTTTCCCGTTCTCCGACTGAGGGTTTGACTGAAAGCATTTTTTGTCCACTCTGTGGCCACATATCATCCCATCGGGATGTTTTATGGGAGTTGATGATAGGGAACCAGTCCCGGTAATGTATTGCGAAAAATTGTTCATGGTGAGTAGATGCCAGTTTAGAAAGAGAGTCCACAAGTTCGTTTCCTCTTATTCCCGCGTACCCGGGGATCCAGCAGAATTTCATTGCCTGACCCGTTTCGGTCATCCCAGAGATCGTGCTGCATTTTACGTAAAACTGGATGTTCGTAGTGCAGTGTTTTAAGCTGGGTGAGGACACTCAGACTGAGAATACGACGTATTTAGGGAAGCGATGTGTTTTTGCAACAGAGATGGCTAGTTCGAGTGCACGAAGCTCCGCAGAGAACACGGAGGCCTCTTGTGGGAGGGTGACCAGGAGTGGGGTGTCCCCGCACACAGCGGCGGCTCCCACTCCGTCCGCTGTTTTGGAGCCGTCAGTGTATATGTGGCGGTGCT
This sequence comes from Gammarus roeselii, assembly GCA_016164225.1. Taxonomy (NCBI): domain Eukaryota; kingdom Metazoa; phylum Arthropoda; class Malacostraca; order Amphipoda; family Gammaridae; genus Gammarus; species Gammarus roeselii. The sequence goes on from SDVV010036436.1 coordinate 8,149, forward strand.
CTAAATATTCTTCCTCGAGTAGTCTTAGGAATTCCTGCCGGTACGCGTTGCTTGGAGTAGTTGCTTAAGGGTACATTTGCAGGTCTAGGTTGACCGGTGAAGGGTTGATAATCCATGTCGGTGTGTTAATTTGAAGGATTCCGTACGAAAATGAAGGCTTAAAACCTTCACGATTGATGTTTAGCGGCCCTTTCCGTAGTCTTATATAGGACGCTAGTTAGGGCAATGGGACGATAATTATGTGGGTCGCTGTGACATTTTCCGGGTGTGGGTATCAGGATAATCACGAATTCCCGTCATTGGTTGGGATGGAATGACTTTGAATACAACGTATTGAACACATTTATTAGGAGCTTGAGAGCATTGTCAGGAAGGTGTTTGATCATGTTGATGTGCACTCGGTCCGGTCCGGGTGAGGTTTCACGAGTGTGGTCAATTGCATATTGTAGTTCATGGATGGAGAAAGGTTTGTTGTAAAAAATTTCGTTTGCGGAAGTGAAGTAGATATGCTCACTTTCTCTTAGGATCATTTCCCGTTAGAAAGAAGGGTAATTTGGCATGCAGTAGAACTTGCGTTACGTGATTTTATCCGTGTTGCTCGACGGACTTCGGTAACTCCGTTCTTCAGCTAGACCTTCAGCGGAAGCACTGAGGTCGGTTGTAGGCGTGTAACAGGAGGTGTATATGATTCTTTTGGTACCGTTGAAGGACGGATGTATTTCAAATGTAACTTTGAGGTCATTTATGTGGCTCATCGTTTGTGTAGAGTTACTTTGCTCACGTTCTGTGACGTAGGCCAGATATTTCTTTCCGTGTCGTTGTGTTTATTTCGGTTTTCCTCCTAGTTGTTCGGTGAGTGACTTCATCATTATAAATGGGTTGGCTGAAAAGGCAACTATGTTTGCACCACTTTCGTTGAACGTTATGAGGAAGTGGGTGGGAAATGGTGCCGATATTCTCTCCCGGGTAGAAGAGTCATTTTGGGAAGAGTGCATCGAGACTACAGCCTCTCGTCGCCCGAGCCCGTGATCTATCTGGTATTGGAGGATCGCTCTCTCCCTCTCCTCTACTGGGCAGTCTGTGTGTCCGGTGAGGTGTCCGTCTACTCTGCAATAAAAACAGTACTGTTCTCCGGATTGGCATGACTGGGATCTTCCCGTTTGTCGTGGTCGTCCTGGTAGCAGTATGAACATCTTTGCTTACCGTTACATTTTCCTCTCGTGTGTCCGTATTTCTGGCATTTATAACATCGGTGTAACCTTGGTTTTGGGTGCGCAAAAGGGAATTGTCTGGATATTTTGGTGGAGTGTGGCAGAACAATTTTAGTATTAGGGCTGTGGTAGTCTCTCTCCTTGTTGTGATCTTTGGTGCGACCTTGGCTTCGACAACGCAGTCCTCGAATTGAACGAGTCCAGTGATGTACTCCTCGATTTCCTCCTTTGGGATATCTTCCTTCAACGTAGATCAAACCTGAACTTTTAGAGAAAGTTGGATGTGGCACTATTTTGCATTGCTCTACACAGAGCCTGTTTTTGGAGAGAATCGTGTCATTTTGAAGTTTTGTGTCTACTCTGATGGCAAAGCATTCGTCGCCGCTAATGGCAACGCTCAGGACTGGGCGGCCAGTGAAAGAGCATAGCTCTTTTCACCGAGTGAATGGACAAATATCCGGTCAGTCGTTGGCATCGAACGTGATCATCAGGTGTTCGGGAAAAGTATGACTTTAGTTGAACAAGTTGTGTTCAATGAATGGCGTGTATTGCTTCCTCCTTGCAGCCCTTGGAGTTCGTTTTTTTATGGGTTGAAGAGTTATCGAAGTTGTCGTCGGATGTAGAGGTGGAGGTACTTGTGTAAGTTGCAGGTTCTTCAGTTAGTTGTTTTTTACTAGTTCGTGGATATGGAGGAAAATGGTCTTGACATGACTATCGAGTTTCGTTAGACGGTCATCAATTGTGCTAGGTTCTGCGGCGAAAACTTCTGCTTCCTGTTCAGAGAGGCCGGTCGCTTGGGTTAGCAGAATCAATATTTCCTGGACGTTCTTGGTCAACCCGTCGAAGCGGCCGTCCCTCCAGTCGTCTTCCGCCGAGGTGGCGCTGGTAATCTTGGAGAGGCTGATGTTCTAGGCCGTTGGAATCTTGGTCTTTGGTGCTCTGGAGGGGATGCTTGTCCCTCCTAAATGGATTTGATTTGATTTGATCCTCATTTCCACCAGAGCCTCAACGTGAGTCATAATAGGCTCCCCCGTAGGGCTCGACGATCATTGGTTAAAGCAGGCTCGCACGCCTAAGTGTGCGAGGAAAAAACAAAACAACGCTTTCAACGTTAAAAAAAATTGAAAGTTCCAGCAACAACAGACGCACGCTGGTGCGCAAAAGAAAAAACGCTTACTTGAAACGGACCTCCGCTTCCATTCTTTTAGAACATAAACTGTGATATGTACGCACCCTAGTGCGTACAGGTAGCATCAAGATTAGTACAACGTCAGTGGCTACACGGGCAAATTCAGCTCCGAAAGCAACGCAACACAACACAATATTTACAGCTACGCGGTCTAGTTGTATAAATACAATTTATTCATTTAGGTAAGATAAAGACTCAGATGAACCGAAACGAATCCTCGCCTCCAACCCCTCAGAACCTCATGTATATGTCCATACGCCAGTGCGCACAGATAGTATCGTCGAAATTGGTACGTACAAGGTTCACGGCTACTCGGACCAAGTCAGCTCCGACAGCAACGCAACCCAACATTTACAGCCACACGATCCAGTAGTATTGGTAAAATATATTTACTCAGGAAAG
>SDVV010036437.1:0-10950 GCA_016164225.1 Gammarus roeselii
ACCTTCTCGTGCCCTACCTTCCTCCACACCAGACTTTCTTCCACTTACAGCACCAAACTCACATTTGCCCTTACCTTTCAACTTCGTCTCACTCAGCGACGAGTGAGACGAAAAACAATTCTCCAAAAGGATCATAAATCTCGAGATAAGATCATTGTGTGACAGTTGACATAAAAAGGTTATCAAGCTAATTACCATTTGCGGTTTGGACACCGCCTGACTCCGGTCAAGCCCTCCCCTCTTCCCCCACCCGTCACGGGCAGTCTCAATGTACCGTAAGTAACTCACTTGACCAGAATAGAAGAGAATAAACATATAACTACAATGTCCGAGAAAAACAGCGACTAAGTCGGTCACAATAACAAATAACATACATCCTAACAAATACATCGGCCGACTCACAAAAAACTTGCGTTCGTGGTATCTTTGTGTACCATCAGTAACTAACTTGACCATTAGATCAATTTGGCTTAACATAAAACTATAATGTCCGAGATATACAGCGCTTGAGTCAGACACACTAACAAATAATATACATCCTAACAAATACACCGGCCGACTCATAAAAAACTTGTGTTCCTGGTACCTCTATGTATCATCAGTTACTAACTTGGCCACAAGATCAATTTGTCTTGACATAAAATTACAAATGTAGATAAAAATCGCTAACTGTCATATCTAAATTGAAACCCACTTGAGTAAATGTCTCTATGTGGTCACAGACCACCTTATTCCTTTAGTATCCCGTTTAGGTAGCCCTAATTAAGACCCATTTAATCCCTTCACGAAAAGCATATATGTACCCCCTAATTTTCCCCAATCTAATTCCTCCACAAAAGCATATATGGAGTCACTAATTATCGCCTATCTAATTCCTTCACAGAGCAATTCTCGCTCCGGCTCTTTCATCCCTATCTAATTTCTTCACAGGGCAATTCTGGACCATAGGTTTTCGATGGTAATTCTGGACTATAGGATTTCGAGGGCAATTCTGGACTTTATATACACTACTCTTGTACCTCTGAAACTGAGTCCATATCTCCAATTTGTTCCTCCGATACAGAGCCTTTAATCGTCACCTCAACATAAGAATCCGCAACAGCAAAGCCGGCTCACTGTGAAGCATCAGGCACCAGCACCGGGTCAACAGAAAATACCAAGACCCCTAAGACAATACTCATTGGTGATATCTTCATGAAAAATATGCTAACGTCCGACCTTTCAGATAGATGCACTCATGAAAAGATAAATATAAATATTAACGACTATGGTGCTCTATCTAAAATCATTAAGAGCGCAAATCCATACAGGAATTACATTATTGTGCTCACGGACTACGTCGAAAATGAAGTAGTAGTCAAAATAACCACAGCAATTTTAACGGAAACCAAAATGCTATGATGTACATGGCAGAACCTCTCAATCTGAAAACAATGGAACAGAGGCGCCGTTTCATGAGTCTTTGCCACTCTTTGAGGCTCAAAGTTATCCCAACAGGCAAACTAAGAGACGAATTCACTGTTGACCACGACGAATAACTGTTTCATTCAGAGAATGCTAGTCTAAACAATAGTGAAATTATCAAATTTTCCAACACGATAGCACGTTACGTTCCTCAGAGGGTTAATGTATTGCCATCCACGTACTATAACAATGTTAGACGCAAGCAATCATTACTCTGGTCTCCTCCCTTCCTCTACTTCTCTCCATCATGTAGCCATCGTCTCGTATCGTCACCCCATCACACGTCAGCAGAGGACATCTACTCGTAGACAACTCACATCCCAGCTCCTTCTTGTCAACCCCAAACTAAAATTGAATCTAAAAATCACTAATCAGTGGCTCCTTATCATCCCAAAACAATTAGCTCCTATGCAACGTATTTCCAACAAGGTCGCAGCAATAGCGTCTCCTCAGCCCGTCGTGATTTCTTCTCCTACCCTCCTCCTCAACTCTACACTACTCACACAAATTCGTCTAACTATGCTTGCAGCAAAGCCTCAATGTTCCCCTTTCGCTACCATTCCCTTACATCTGCCCAAACTTCGACTCTACCTTTTCCGCTAATCCCTCCCATATAATTTCCTCCTCCATCTATTCTTTCCTCGAGCTCCCACTTTTGTTACCTTTCCTTATCTTCAACCCAAACTCCAACGTTACCTATCCCGTCAACCCCTCCCATATATTACCCCCCCTCCACCTGTTCTTTCCTCTAGCTCCCACTTTCGCTACCATTCCCTAACCTCAGCCAAAACTCCAACTTAACCCATCCCGCCCATCCCTCCCATATATTACCCCCACTCCATCCGTACTTACCTCTAGCTCCCACCTTTGCTGCCATTCTCTAACCTCAGCCCAAACTCCAACTCTACCTATCCCGCAAATCCCTCCCATATATTACCCCCCTCTTCTCATTCCTTCCTCTATCACAGTTAAGCAATCCTCAGCCATGCCTCCCTTCAATCACCGATCTAATTTTTTTTCCATTGGTTCAGTTCGGTCTCCCCTGCTCCCACCTACCCTCAACAACAAAGAACAGAACCGAAAGCAAGGATATCCCAAACATACAAACAATGCCACTCGAGAATTAGCAACCAGATTCCTAGATAATGTCAGTAATAGTGTTGCTGAAGAGCGTATTAAAAATCTAAATGAGGGTGGTGTTTCTGACTCAAGGAACAGTAAAACGGATGAAAGAATGCCAAAGCAGGTGACGGAAAACTTGCAACAATTCCCCAGGAACGCCAACATCGACATCATTCTCAATGACTTAAGATTAAAAAGACAATCAACACTAGCAGACGGACATTGTATGATTCACGCGGTGAAAGGATCTTTATTAAAACAAACAGGCCTTGACTATGAAAACCTCTTAGAGGTGATAAAAACCAAAGCAATGAAAGAATCCTTCATATACATAAAAAATTACGAAGCCTTCACTGGGTATAAAAAAGATGATAGGTTCCTCTCCGAGATAGAAAAGTATTTCGAATACAAAGAGTACAATAGCAGTTTTGGCGATCTAGTCTCCACAATCCTCAGCAACGCACTCAAAATACAAATCACAATCTTAGATGAAACAAACCCGGACATTGTAACGAAATCTGTTTCTAATCCAAACAACCTTAAGAGTGATGAAGCTGCTCAATACTCAATATTTTTAGACAAGACAGTGGACCACCATAGTGGTTTTGCACCAACCCTTCCTCTGAAAGGTAGATTCCCATGCTCTGTAAACCAAGCGCTAAATTTGGACCCCGCCCGCTCGTATGCAGAGAGGGTAGTCTGGGACACGCTTTGGAGGATCGATCTCGTCGTAACTTCCGATGCGTTGCAGTTAGTTCTGGAAGCGAAATGTTCCAAGCCACCATGTGGAACGGTTTGGGGAGCGGGAGCTTTCCATGAAGGCAGTCGGCTGGCAAGGCGACCGGGTCCGTAATTAGTAAATTGATAAGCAAATGTAAGCAAGGAAGGCCAGGTCAGTCTGGAGTGATTAAGATGGCCCGGTCAACTTCCTCGTCAATTAATTTTTGAACCACTCGCGAGATTAAGGTAATTGGAGGAAAAAAATGGACTCCTCCGACCTACCGGAGGGTGAAAGCATCAACCGCCCCGGCCAAAGTATCATAGTTCATTGACACGTACAGATCGAGTTTGTTCGTAACAGCAGAAGCAAACATATCTGCCGTAGGAGAAAAATCCCAAAAACTTTATTAAGAAAGTAAAGATATATTGAGGTAATGCGTATTCGTGATTCCCGCTGTGGAGACGAGAGTGGGCGTCTGCAGCATAGTTATTCTTACCCGGAATATGGATAGCTACAATGTTAATATTATTTTAAATGCAAAACTCTCTAGTTAATTGGCGCATACTTAAAAATTTAGTACCACCGTAACTATTAATATAGTAAACACAAGACATGTTATCGGTGTAAATAAGTGTATTTGTATTAGTAAAGTTATCCACAAAGCAGTGGAGAGAAAAGAAAATTGCATTAAGTTCGAGAATATTAATGTGAAGTTTATGGTCGACACTAGACCAGGTGCCTGAAGTTGTCAGACCACAGCTAGCGACACCACCATATCCAGTTAATGATGCATCAGTACTTGTTTTAGAGGGGAAAGATAGTCGATCCACCGATGGATATTAGCATCAAGAGTGATGAAGCTGCTCAATACCCAATATTTGCAGCCAAGAAAGTGGACCACTATAGTAGTCTTGCACCAATTCTCCCTCTGAAGCCACATTTCGAACAACAAAATATTGCAGCGAAGCGAAACAAACTCGTGGAAGCAAATGTGCAGTGTTCCAATAGATATCCTCCTTTGCAATACGACAATGATACATCCATATTCGATGAAGAGATGCCTCTGCAATCATCCCAAAGTGACACCAATTGTCCTGTTAGTAAAAACAAATGACTAGAGGCGCAAACTGTTCAAGCTGGGAGCAGCGACCACCCTTTAACAACCATATCTGCAAATACCCATCAGAACCTAAATAATATCGTGATTAAACATATAAACGTTAGAAGCCTAGGAACAAAGATGGATCACATCAAAATGATGATCAAGGAGGACTCAATCGAAATTCTATGTCTGAATGAAACCTGGCTGGAATCTGACATTAACACTACCTTCATCGAGATTGACGGCTTCAATGTTTATAGAAAATATAGAGAAAGGAAAAGAGGTGGAACCGTGATTTATGTGCGAGAAGAATATACCTCTTCTCAAGTAATGCTTAACGACAGCAATGAAGTTGATGACCTTTGGGTGAACATCCAGGTACAAAAAAACAGATCGTTTGCTGTTGGTCCTCTTTACAGACCACCCAAAGCAAGTGTACAGTCTTTTCAATGCATTGAAGAAAGATTTCGAGAAGCTACCCGTTTAGGAAAATCGCGGTACATTTTGGGAGATTTCAATGACGATCAATTGAAATTGAAATCCAGCAATATGAAGCCGATTTTAGACAGACTCGGGCTGCATCAGCTCATAAAAAGTGCAAGAAGAATTACTCCCGAATCCCAAACTGTATTGGATCTGCTCATAAGTAACAATCCGTCTTCCATTGTTACCACAGACGCAGAGCCCAATTCTTTCTCGGACCACCAGGAAATAAACTGCACCATTAACATCACAAAAGAAGAAACAAGTATACAAAAAACCTGTCGTACAAAAAGAAATTACACGGCGGACAATTTCAGAGCACAACTAGTGGCAAACGTCGAGATGATAAAACCGATATATTGCACAGATAACGTCTGAACGCTGTGGTGCCAACGAAAACTAAAACGATGAACAGCATGCCGGTTAAATGGATTACAGAACAACTGCAAAATGAAATTGTACATAAAAAATATCTCAAACGCAGAACAAAACGAAGCATCACTTGGTTAGAAATATTTCGAATTCAAAAAAGAAGAGTCAAACGAGAAGTCAGGAAGGCATAAATTAAAGAATTGTTCCGTACAAAAAAAAATCACCTCGCCTACTTATCCGAATACTCAAGCAGCTTCAGAGAAGTTTAACCACTATTTCGCTGGAGTTAGGAAACTGGTTTTTGAAGAGGTAACCAAGGAAGCTTATCAAGGATTACAGAGCGACGCAACAGATATATGGAATCCAGAAGCTTTCGATGGAGACAGCGACCAAGAAGCAAACGTCAAATGGAAGCTAAAGCAAGTATCGCAACACGAAGTAAAACGAACTGTATTTGCCTTAAGAAACACAAATTATACAGGAATAGATGGCTTAGCCCTACAATATCTGAAAGACAGCCTTACAGTTACTTTGCCTTATATCTGCACAGTTATTAACGCCTCCATAGCAAGTGAAACTTTTCCAGAGATCTGGAAGCATGCAAACATAAAAGCAATTCACAAATCTGGGGACAAGCATGAACCATCACACTTTAGACCGATCAGTCTTCTGCCTGTCCTATTCAAGATTCTAGAAAAGGTAATATCTATCCAATTGATTGATTACCTCGAATCAAACAAGCTGTTCAATGACTGCCAGTATGGTTATCGTCGAAAATTACAAAGAGAAGACGCACTTATGAGCATCACTGAAGATCGGTACAAAAACTTTGATGAGGGGCAGTTATCTCTGCTGGTATTGCTAGACTTATCGAAAGTATTCGACAGTGTACGCCATACAATTTTTTTGGCAAGCTCCGCAACATCTGAATTGACCCTACAGGTGAATCGACTACAATAAGTTAAACTCGATAACGCAACTATGTCAAATCCAGCCACAGTTGCCTTTGGGGTCCCTCAAGGTTCGATACTTGACCCTTTATTGTTCCTGGTTTTTGTAAATGACATCAACTGTAAATTAACAAAAAATCAAGCAAAAATAGAAAATGTACGCCGATGATGTTCAAATATTGCTTTCCCGAAAGCCGTCGGTTATGAATGCACTAAAAGACGACGCTGAGACAGCCGTACAAATCTGAAATCTTGGTATGATAAAAATGGACTCATGCTCAACTCTGAAAAACAAAATGCATCTTGTTCGGCTCGAATTCAAAAAGAAAAGCAGTTCCAATGAATTTCTCTATCAAGATAGGCAAATCTGACATTCATGTTGAGGATAAAGTTATAAGTCTGGGAGTATGGTTTGATCCCGATCTTTCCTTCAAACACCACGTAACTACTCTGTGTTCCAAGCTGAAATTGTTTCTAAACTCCGCAGAAAAAGAATTGGATTTCAAATCAAGATTATTGATCGTCCACGCTTTTGTATTTTCTCACATTAACTACTGTCTTTCAATCTGGGGGAAATGCACTAAAACCCAAAGAGAAAAAGTACAACGTTGTATAAACTTTACAGCACGAATAACGTGCGATGGTAACCACAGAAAACGAGACCACGTTAGTCCACTTCTCGAAAAATTACAGAGGCTCAATATCGACAACAAACTGGCCCTCTATGAGTCGATCAGAATTCATAAAGATCTTCTAGAAAAACATTCACTCGGCAGCCTACGGCACATATATTCTCGAGGTGAAAAGAACAATCGATTCACAAGAAATACTGACACTCTGCACGTTGAACGCAGAAAAACAGAAACTGCCTGTCGAGCTTTTCCGAATACTGGACCAAAATCCTGGAACAACCTCCCAACAAGCCTCAAAAGACTTGAATCCAACAAGTCCTTCATGAATAGGCTTGATAAACATCTGTTGACCGATCAATTCAAAACGGTAACTTTGCCAACAAACACAAGCTAAATGCATAAAACCGATAACCAGAAAATGCATTTCTGTTCATGAGCGACCACCACCACCAACCACCACCACCATAACTCTCAACATCTAATCGTTTTTACTCAGACGATACATATGTTTACAATGTTGTTACCGATCACCATTGTCTTTGTCAATCACCAAAGTGTTAACTAGCGTTTTGTCTATTCCTATGTTTTAAATGTTCCAGTCGTTTTAGTATAATTGAGATACGAACTCAGTTTTTCGAGGAACGATAGACAGCTTCTAACTTGACAAAGGTTTACTCGATTTCAATATAATTAATTGAATTATTTCTAACTGCTACCGTACCGTTTTCGATGATACAATCATTGCCTTACATGGTAACATTTTGCTTTGTTTTCTATAACAGAAGTATATTCATCCAACTTGTGTACGCCAGCATTGTATTATTTCTGATTGTCAATCATTTAATCATTTCCTAGCGGTCTTGAAGTGTGTATATTGTATTGTCAATTGTTTGGAATGTATTTGGGTATAATTTTTTTTAAATAACTTATGTTGCCAATTCACCCCTTCATTATTAATACAAAGGTTTAGACCCATCTTTACAATATGTTAGTGCTTTTCGATTTGCCAACTCTATTTTGTATTCATATTGTATAATTCATGTTGTCCATCCACATCTTTGTCATCGTACAATAATGTAGACTACTCATTACAATAGGTTATCACATTTTGATGTCCCAATCCCATGTTCTCGGAACTCTAACCACATGCATGCGTGATTTTGCCACCACATGTACTTGTCATTTTCAACCCCCATGTACTTCGTTATTTATCAGCCCCCAAGTATTTCTTATTTCTCAACCCCGCGTGTCACTGGTTTTCCCAACGCTATGTTGTCGGAATTATTTTGTCAGAATAGACATTTCTGTATGTGCACAGATGATACTATTGTAAATAATATTTCGCTCCATGTAATCCAAACCGGCCGCCCCTAGAGATGAGCAGTGACGAATTCGAATTGAACTTTCGAGGAACGATAGGTAGCTCCCAGCTTTGACAGAGGCCAACTCGACGAGAATGTAATTTATTGAATCGCATCTACCATATACCGTATCATTTTTGAAAATACAATCGTTGTCACATAAGCTAATATTGTGCTTCATCTTCTATAACAGAATTATATTATTTCGGTTTCTGTAGTCCGGGATCGAATTATTCTGATTGTCAATCATTTAATCATTTCCTAGCGGTCATGAAGTGTATATATTTCAGTGCTTTGTATATATTTTATGAATAACTTATGTAGTCTATTCACCACTTCATTTTTCATACAATGTTTTACACCCATCTTTACAATATGTTAGTTCATTTCGTCATGAAATATGTATATCCAGTGCTATGTATATATTTTAGGTACAATTTATGTCACCTATTCAACCCTTTAGTATTCATATCTTACACCATCATAACAATATGTTAGCGCATTTCGATTTTCCAACCCCGTGTTCTCAGGATTTATTAGCCCCATGTGATGGCGGTTTCCCCAATCCTATGTATTTTCGTAATTTTCCCAACCCCATGTATTTCGTGATCGCCCCAACCCATGTATTTCGTACCAGGCATTCCTGGTTCTTATCTCAAATAAGATGTTGACTGTCGATCATTGATTATAATATTATAATTTATAATCTGTCGCATGAAATCAGAACCAGCGGCGAATTTCAAATTGAATTTTCGTTACCGTTATTCAAATAGTGTTAACGGCAATACAGTTTCATGTGTTCTATTTTAAAAATTGAAAACCCATTGCCAGATGATTGAAATAAAGGATTTAACAATAATTTAATAATTATACTAATTGTCATCCATCCATGTATATAGGTATGTGTGTGCACATGTGAATGTGTATTATGCTGATTGTCATCCATACGTGTAGTTAGGTGTATGCGCATAGGAATGTGTATTATACTAATTGTCATCCATACATGTAGGTAGGTGTGTGCACATATGAATGTGTATTATACTGATTGTCATCCATATATGTAGGCAGGTGTGTGCACACATGAATGTGTATTACACTGATTGTCATCCATATATGTAGGTAGGTGTGTGTACATTTTGAATATGTATTTGTATGTGTACATGTATGATGGTATATTGTGAATTCCATTCAGTTCCATGAAGGCGAGCCAGCAGCACACTAGAGATGAGCTACGATGTATTCATTTTGGATTTATCAATCCCATTCCCATGTGTTTTTATAAGATTTTCAATAACATTTATTGCGAATCATGTTTTGGAATAGGAAGTAGCTACAAACCGGCCGCCGACAGGAGATGTGCTGTCACAAATTCACTTTATCTCTCGTTTCGCTAATTCAAATAGCGCATATGAAAACTAAGTTTGATGTATTATACCTAAGGATTGAAAACCCATAGCTAGACGATGGAAATAAATGATTTTATAATAATAATACTAATAATAATAATAATAATAATAATAAATAAATATATTTGATAAGATAACGTATGACAACTCGAACGTGCGGTGGGGATAAGGATCATGACAGCAAACCACAAAACTGTTATACCATACTATTCATATATATAGCATATACATAAAAAAAATATGTACATACAAAACACAAAACATCCCCAAATTCAACCATCAGGCATCTATCATCCTGTCACTAGGCAGCCGAGCGACTCAATTATACCCTATCAATAATTAGATAGCTGAATGAAAATCCAACCTTGCAACAAATCAAATCTTCTATGGGATATAGTAACCACGTCAAGTATCGTATCATGACGTAGGAGATGCATAAAACACTAAATGATACAGCAACTAACTAAATCATGCCTTAAATGTACAACATTCGCAGAAAGAATTAGAAAAAGTTTCTACTAAGTACGCCACTGAAGAGGTACACCATAGATTTACTCCACTGTTTTGGAACATGCAAAGAGACACGTTGTCAGCTAGAGACCTGTCCCCTCCGAAACCAAACTCTCGTGATTTTGATAAGACTACTTGGACCTGCTGCATCCGGTTGATAAGGTCCGTTAGAATACGCACAGGGACACGACAATAGGTACACAATTTCAGTAACAGTCCAATCCATAGGAAATACTGATAATAGGATAAATAAAAAGAGCAACCTCACATGACAGAACGTTCCAGAAGCACTATAAACTTTTGCCTAGGGCTTCCTCCAGAACAAAGAGGTGTATGGCTATTCAATGAAAATTAAATAAAGGAAGTCTCGGATATTAGATACTTTTTACCGATTTTTGCCCAAGCTTTCGGTGGAGTCAGTTCAAACCGTCATCAGGATGAAGATGTTTATCACAAGCGCAGTGACATACAAAGGAGACGTATCAATGATACAGGAATTGAAGAAATTGTTTTCGAAAGGGGAACAATTTTGTGTAAGCAATAAGTTTATCGAAGTGTCCACGGCAACGTGATCTTCTTGCAGTGTCGATAGGGCAAGAATAACCCTCTAAATTGCTCGATTAATATCATGATAATAGCCAAAATTATCTATTTTGAAAACGATTTTTTCAATTCCTGTATTAGTGATACGTCTATTTCGTATGTCACTGCGCTTGTGATGAACATCTTTCTTCTGATGACGGTATGCACTTACTACACCGCAAGCTTGGGCAAATTAAAAACAGGTTTTTGTTGAGTCCTAAAATTCTGCAAAAAAGGTATATATA
>SDVV010036438.1:0-10950 GCA_016164225.1 Gammarus roeselii
CACAGAATTTATGAAAAATCGCCTAAGTGAAGGTGTGTTTTTCAGGTCCCCAAAAATTTTAGTTTGGAAAAATTGAGGTTTGGCAAACTTTGATGCTGTGGCTAGAGTTTCCATTGGATTAGGGCCAAATTTGGTGGCGATACTCGGAATATGGTGTAGTTAGTTGCGTAAGAAGGATTTTAGGGAAAAATTAAACTTTTGTTGATATATACAAAAATACAACTGCGGGGAGTCACCCCAGGTGAAAAGAAAATCGGGGGTGACTCCCCGCACCTATTTTGTTGATAAATATTTTTGTTTTTCTTATATGAAAAGAAATCGAATGCAATTCTACATACATATAATGATATTTGGAAGTAAATGACCCACACAAATGACACCACAGCTAATTTCAATATGCGTAACTAATTTTATAATGACCCAATTTTTTCAACACATAATGACATGTCTAGGCCTAAGTGTTAACTGATGTTCAATGCTCAGGAACAAAATTTTTTATCACATTTTCATATTGAGACAACAATCCCTTATCTAGCATGACTTGTATTCATGTTAATGCAATAAGTTTGCTATAGAATTGACAGAAAACATTTTTTACATGTTCTATCATAATATTAAAAAGATCATTTTTTCATAATATTTGCTCATTTACTGATACTTTAGGGTCATAATTAGTTTAGGATGTGGAGAAATGACTTTCAGTGAAGTTAGATTGCAATTATTGAAGAAAAATTTTGTTTCCCGCGGCGAAATTGGGAAAAAAATCCTTCGACAGTCGGGTATGACGGCAGCAAAAGACGAGCAACAGAAACACCCGTCACAGACGTAATATTAAACGTAAAATTTTATTTCAAGCAACTGATATATACTAATATAGGCACGCTCTATCTATTGGTACACGCAAACTTTCAATTTGCGTTTCAATTATTGATACATGGGGGGTGCAGGGAGTCACCCCGTTTGGTGCGGGGAGTCACCCCCAATTTGGGGTCGTAGCTTGCCGCACGTTTTCTTGTAAATAACTTTTGTTGGGTAAAGGATAGAATGTTGAAACTTATGGTGCTCCATGGTCATAATAGTAGCTATGCACACCATAAATACGAAGTTTCTCAGTTGCGTACTTTTTGAGTTATTTTAAAGTATGCGCAAAATGCGGGGAGTCACCCCGGTCGACGTAAATGTTAAATTGTCGCTCGAACCATGCAGGGCGTAATTCAATATTACAGTTTAGCTATTGTTGCATTCATACCAAATGCTGATGCGCTTTGTCTTGACTGATATTGCCCCTAGTATTGTGAATCATCAATTTTTTAATCTACCGCCAAAAAAATGCGACATTGGTTTTTGGTGGTTTCTCTCAGTAACCGATGACGATCCGGACTGTTCGGTAACAGAAATTAGTAGTTCTTCAATGATGGTGATGCGCAGTGGTTAGGAATCTTGGTGTCAGCTTGAATTAATATGCTATGGAGGAAAATGTGTGCATGAAATTTAAACAGAACAAATATTTTTGAAAAATTGTTCACGTGCGATGTACTTTTCCTTCTCCACGTGCGATATCTTGAAAGGTGTCTTCACATGCGCTTCATGTCAAGATTTCACGTGCCCATCCAGATTGCACAATTTGGCAGGCAGCGCACGCAAACATTTATAAGAAATATGAGATGCGCACGTGAAATCTTGAGATGAAGCGCACGTGAAGACACCATTCAAAATATCACACGTGGAGACAGTACATCGCACGTTAACAATTCTTCAAAAATATTTGATGTGCTAAAATTTCATGCACGCATTTTCCTCCATTGCATATTAATTCAAGTTGACACTGAGATTCCTGACCACTACGCATCACCATCATTGAAGAACTAGTAATCTCTGTGACCGAACAGTCCGGATCGTCATCGGTTACTGAGAGAAACGAACAAAAACCAATATCGCATTTTTTTGGCGGGAGAATAAAAAATTGACAATTCACAATACAACGGGCAATATCAGTCAAGTCAAAGCGCATCAGCGCTTGGTATGAATGCAACAATAGCTAAACTATAATATTGAATTACGCCCTGCATGGTTCGAACGACAATTTAACATTACTGCATTTTGACAATAGATGAAAACGAACACCGACGTCACACACGTTCATCTAAATGTGTGAACACCGAAATGTTACATTCTGTTTTGTATGACGCCTATTTGGTGAAAGACGCTTACGTCTATGTGCGGTCATGTCAAGCTCTACACACATGTAATTCTGCAGTCTGTTTCTTGACGCTCAAAGCCTCGCAGATCTAGTTCTCTGTTTTGTATATATTTGTCAGTGTCTCTGACTGTGGCGCACGTAACTTGGCAAACATACTGCTGCGAGCGCACGCAAAAGTCTAGATATGCCGATCTCAGCTTCTGAGGCGCACGGCTGGTTCGGTTCTTAATATTCAGCTATGAAAACGCATCTAATGTTCTCAACCCTGTGCCCAATTGTGGAATCTGGGTGCCCATCACATATTTCTCATCAATGTTTGCGTGCGCTGTCTGCAGAATTGGTGTTGGTTTGGCAGGCTCCACGACCTTGCCTCTTGAACAGCTTGGGTGGGCCTTTCACCATCGCTCACAATTTTAGAATTAGTTCAAAATGAGACGGGCACATTTGCTGACAAAGGGAAATGGCAGTACTGCCAAGACTTCACATAGCATATGTTTTGCAAGTCACATATTGTGAGGAATGAAAAATGCACCAACAGCCGGCAAAGCTCGGAATCAAGCCGTGCAAGTGTTGGTATAAGACGCGTTTGGTACATGTATGATGCAATGCGGGGATGTGGGAAATTTGAAAGGAGGGATGCCATTGGTGGAATCCACTGAAATTTAATAACTGACACAAAGATCTAAGTTTATGACTTTCTAATGACTTACATTGTCTGTGCTCTATGAGTCATTAGTTTCCAAACCCGTTGTTTGAGCTCAATGAAGGTCCAAATTTGCTTTGAAACTTGTCTGATCTTGAAGAAGGTAGAAAACTTAGTCAAATAAATTGGAGATGATGTATAATTTCATTTCATGTTCGAAGGCTGCATTGTCAGCTGTCCACTTGCCCTCGCTGGATGTGCCCAGAACAGGGTTTGGAGGATAGAATGATCGCTGGGTACTTCCAAACAGGCAAATCAAGGTCAATTCCATGTTCCGATATATACTGGTTATAAGTTTTCATCTGGAAATAGTTGCCGGAGATTTTTCATGATCCTCCCTCTTTCTCCAGACTGGCTAATTAACAACCAGGTTTCTTTCTGAATATTAATTTGATAAAAAAAATCACAAAACACCTCTATGTGATCATGTGAGAAACATGCCTACCAGCAGCACTGAAACAAGTGCAAAACTGTAGACAGACAGAGCAGCAAAACATTTGAAAATTTGGTGCATACAATTAAAGATCTTGTTTCTTCATTATTTAAAAATTTCAGAGGGGAGACCAGTGTCTCCGTGATTGTTTAAGGGTTAAATGACCACCTTACAACATTGGAAAATTTAGTGTTTGCAGTAACACGTTAGTTTCCTAGATTATTAAATATATTTTCTTTCAGCTATATTCATTTTGTAAGAATATTTGATTAATATTGCCTTTGTTTATAATTTATCCACAAACATGTGGCAAGTTTGATAACTCCAGCTTGACAAGTCTGACAAGCCCAAGTCTGTTGGCGAGTGTCGAGTCCTGAGAAGACTGAAATTTTATTAGTAACGAGTCTGGCTGCCCTACTCCTAGATGTGGCAGGTGGGAAACAAACCTTGGCCCAGCAAGTTAGAAATGTTCACACTCATTCAAGTTAGATTAGGTAGGGTAGGAGAAGTTCTAAAACAAAGTAGCTAGCAGATATATCCAGCTGTACACAACATGATGTACAGTTAAGCCCGAGGATACTACAAGGCCCTTGGCACAGTGCCTGAGAGGGTACCACAGTTAGCAGTTCAATTTTGTTTCACACTCACTTATGAACAATGATTCAGTCCTTTGAAGACGCATTAGTTCTTTTATCGGACATCATCAGAAGCTAATTCGTTAGCCCCCACCAGTAGACAGGCATTGATACAGTCTTGAGGTCTATTATGCAGTTATGCACCAGCTCTTGTTCTGTAGGCTATTAACAAGCTATCTCAGAACATGTCTTTTATAAAGAGGAACTCACCTGTGAATATAAGCACTAAACGCACACTATCACCATACTGATAAAAAATGACTGTAGAGTCGTCTCCATGCAATGTAAATTCTCTTATCCGAAGAATTGTTTTTTATTCAAGAAACTAGCATAGCACTACGCAATGCACAACCGTTGACGATAGTACCGAGACTAAATGCGAATGAACGATACAGGACAGGGGGCTTACCTTAGATAAGAATATCTTTTACCCTACATGCATCACAAAAAAAAATAGAACACCCGCTAAATTTTTTGAAAATGTCGACAAACAGATGAACAAATCTTTGAGAAGTCGATTTAGGGGGAAAGTACGTGATTCCACTAAATAGCTACAACCAGCATAGTACCACGGCTTAAATTGAAGAACAAAGAGCGAAACGGTTTCCGAGATAACACCGCAAGATCTTGACGGCAAGCAACGTCATAAACTATCATCCATATCAGAGAACGGAAGTTGGGATTACACCATCACACAGATAATAAACTGTAGTGGTCGGGCCTGGCACTATATTCAGACTGTTAACCCAAATTTTGATGGAATGTACCTTTTTGTACGCATATGTGCCACCTTCATTGCAAACATCGGGGAATATGAAGTTTCGGTATTAGGCTAGGACTATATTCATCAACGAAGTCATCTGTTCACAATCACACTACTTAGTGCTAGGTACATATAGCATGCAGAAGCAAACAACTAACACAGTAAGGAATTGTTTGAGATAAATTACTTCAGGTGTAGCAATACTTCAAGCCAATATGACATTTTTCCGATCTAACTAATAATTAAAATATTAGGCGACGAACGATTCAACGAGAACTTTAAAATCACACCACTTTAGTAATTTGAAGCAAAACCACACCGTTGTTTCTATTTAAAAGTTAACTACATTTCGCGCGATCGAAATTCTCTTATCAATTTATGTCCAAATAATAGGGTTCACTTATTAATATGGCAGCAATTTAAAGCGCTAAATAATACCAACGTTCAGTAAGGAAACAAATAGTAATTACAGTATCAAATTATGCTAACCGCGTTAATAATAAGGTCAGTCCGGAGTTGATTGTTGCTTGGTCTACACCCTGAGCTACTTATTGCGTGCTAATAGCAGGTACAGATACAGACACGAGGCCGAATACCGCAGAAAGAGGGGTGGCCGGCGTCAAGGTGCACCTCACACTCTTCTCGTACACTCACGCAACTTAGCCCTTTTCAGTTAAGCGGTCCGGCCGGAAAACCCTACGACACACACTCTGGGTCATGAGTGTGGTTCGTTGTCAATGTCAGCAGCAGGGCCCGACAGTGTAACCCACGATAATCTCGTTTCTCAACGAGATGCCATGGGCAAGAAAGCACAACATAGGAGCGTCAAAGAAATTCAAACACAATCATTCTCAACTCACGCCTATGCATTGCACGTTCTCTTGATGCCTTAACACTCAAGTATCAACTTCCTAACGCCTGCTTAACACCATCCATAAACTCATACTTCGGCCTATATCTAGTACTACGCCCACTCGCTTCTGCCTTTATCACTCTTACTACCAATATCAGTTTATATATCCTCCCAATGTCCCCGAGCTCACTCAGAATCCGCAAATCAACTCTTTTCTCTAACTTCTTTACCATCCCCGTTCTAATTCGCACCACATCGTTATTGATCCTGTCTATAAGCATCAATTCAGTCATGCTTTTCAAACAATTCTTATCAAAAACGTTCTGCCTCCTTCTCTCTTCTGCTTTCACCCCCCAAGTCGCAGCATCGTAGAGCAAAGTTGGGACAACTACACCCTCATACAACCCTCTCTTTGCTGCCATACGCAATGCCCTTCAGCTCATTTCCCTTTTCAGTGAACATAACACTTTAAACCCTTCTTTCACTCACAACTTCACTTAAATTTTCACTAGTTCAGTCTTCTCCAAATGGAAGCCCAGATTCTTAGAGCACTGAAATTCCTCCAATACCTCTCCATTTGGAGCACACTAATTCTGTTCGCCTCGACATTTCTCCTTTTAACCACGTTCACTGAAAGCTTTCTCCTCTCACATACTCTGCTAATATCTGATTCTAGCCTGCACAGCTTCTCATCTGAATCCACCACCAGGGCCGTAACATCCGCAAATAGTAACTGGCTCAACTACCAACTCCGCCCATTCGTTTCCAGCAGCTCCAGCTACGATCCAATACACATGCGTTCACCTCCCTGACCACTTCATCCATGAACAGATTAAACAACCAGGGAGAAATAACGCAGCCTTGTTTTGGACCCACATCCATTCACTTCACAAGGAAATTCTTCCACACTTGTCTTGCTGCAGAATCTGATCGGTACACCCTTTACAACTTTAAAAGCGACACTGTTTCTTAGTAATTGAGCTATTCGAACAGTATCAGATCTTTTTAATCTGCTCTCGCTCGTACTCCATGAGTTGCAGCATTCATATTTATTAACCTGTCATATTACAGTGGAACAATGCAAACACTGCATCACTCAATCGGCTCTACGCCCTATACAGAACACAGATTTAGTAGCCTCATCAGCCATTCGATAAACATTGCTCCACCCCTTATCAGGCAGTCGGTTGCAACGCCTTCCAAACCGGGGCTTTTCCCGCTTTCATCACCTCTACCGCCTCCTGCTCTTCTTCAATAGTAGTGTCCGCAACAAGTATCTCTCCCAAAACCGGTATTCATGCACCACCACCCACAGCAAAAAATATCAGCCTCTCTGTCATCCTTGATATTCAACCTTTTATCAAAATACTAGGCAACCTTATCCATACGTCACCACTTTCCAACAACAACTGGCCATTTATATCTTTCGCCACCACCTCTTTTTTTATCTCCTCGTTTCCCACCCTCTTCACCTTTTCTAGAAAATCTTTTTGTTTTCCTTAAAATTCGGGTACAATCGTCTGCCCCACCTGGTTCAATCATGTGCCCCTCACCACCCGATTCACTTCTTTACTCTTCTCTATATAGGTGTCATAGGTCACCACCATCCTCGCTGGCAACCACTCCTCAAAGGCTTTTCATTTCGGTGCCACCGCAGTAGATAGTATAGATACAAGACGCGTTTTAGTGAAGGATTATAGATAGGGATAAAAGAGCCGGAGCGAGAATTGCCCAGTGAAGGAATTAGATAGGTGATAATTAGGGGTGCCAAGACGCGCTTTAGTGAAGGATTATAGATAGGCGATAATTAGGGGTGCCAAGACGGCCCTGGCAATACTTTCTGCAAATATGATTTATGAAAGAATTAGATACGCGATAATTAGGGAGTACATATATACTTTTGTGAAGGAATTAGGTAGGCGATAATTAGGGAGTATATACCTATATGCTTTTTGTGAAGGAATTAAATGGGTCTTAATTAGGGCTACCTAAACGGGATACTAAAGGAATAAGGTGGTCTGTGACCACATAGAGACAATTACTCAAGTGGGTTTCAATGTATGTATGACAGTTAGCGATTTTTATCTCTGGATGTGCGATCGTTACGAGTTTGAAAGAATATGTATTTTTTCCCATTTTGAAGTATATATTTTCGTATAACCGTCATGACCTGAAACGTTCTGTAACCACATAGAGACAATTACTTAAGTGGGTTTCAATGTAGGTATGACATGTGGCCAAGTTAGTAACTGATGATACATAGAGATACTAGGAAGGCAAGTTTTTTGTGAGTCGGCCGATGTATTTGTTAAGATATTTATTATTTGTTAGTGTGTCTGACTCAAGCGCTATATATCTCGGACAACGTAGTTTTATAATAAGCCAAATTGATCTGATGGTCAAGGTAGTTACTGATGGTACATAGAGATACCATGAACGCAAGTTGTTTGTGAGTCGGCCGATGTATTTGTTAGGATGTATGTTATTTGTTAATGTGTCCCACTTAGTCGCTGTATTTCTCGGACATTGTCGTTATATGTTTATTTTCTTCTATTCTGGTCAAGTGAGTTAATTACGGTACATAGAGACTGCCCGTGACGGGGAGGGAAGAGGGGACGGGTCGACCGGAGTCAGGCGGTGTCCAAACCGCAAATGGTAATTAGCTTGATAACCTTTATATGTCAACTGTCACACAAAGATCTTATCTCGAGATTTATGATCCTCTTGAAGAATTGTTTTTCTTACGATATCTTTTAGATTCCTTTCGGTATCTGATTGCTTGCATTTACGATTGCTTACGTACGGATTATATAGATGTAGGTTAGTAGGTCTTGTCAACGCTATATATGATTACATTGGAATATTTCGCACGGAACGATATAGATTACTTTGTTTGTTATTGAATGACTCATTTGAATAGAAATTTTTACTGCTCAAACCTGAATTGTTAGGATATTCGATGTAGTTATGCAAGAAATATGTGGTATATATATAGGAGAGCATAGCTACTTGTGCTTTATAAGACTCATTTTTCGGAGGTTGTTTGGTGAAGGTTTTAGCGGTGAGATGCTTGATGCCAGCTTGATGTTGAATATAGGCTATGAACATTTAGAGGTTACAACATCTTCATGTTGACGTGCTTTCATATTTTTTCACGCAAAAGTGTTCTCGGGTGGTAGTATTTCTGTGGGTTATCGATACGACCGCAATCCTAATTATCTTCGTATTTGTTTTACAGTATTATTTCACATGAGTATTTACTGTTTTGCTACCCTTAGCTGCTGGTCTGAGGCCTCAGACCCGCAAGCATCATACTGTATCACGTTGGTTGCAAGCAAATGATCTCACTCGCGTTTTCGTTGGTCGTTTCGCTTTTTTCATAGTCCCGGCAGTCATTTATTTGTTTCATCGTACAAATGATTTTTTGTTGGGCTTCTTGGAGTATTCAGACACAGACGATTACCGCATTTTCCGTGTCAATATCGGGGTTAAATTTTAATCTGGAGACTCATACCAGGTTCATTATTGGTTATATGCAGGATGTGATTTGCATGGTTTTGTTCAGAGACGATGGGTGAATCAGATGCAAGATATGTCTGAAGTATTATATGTGACTGGAATAGGTCTAAAAATTTGTTATAGATTTGAATGGTATCGTAGTAAAAAATAGCGTTTTTCTCATGATCTCAGGGTTAAATGTCAGATATTCTGGAGGAATGTATGTTCAAGAGGTGCAAGTCCATCATGCATCTGTATGGAATTTTCGTTATTGATCCCTCTGCATATGTATACTTTACCATTTAGAAGACAATTTACTGAATAGAGGGGTCCTAGACCATTTATGGTTTGGCTACCCTTCACCTAATGAGATATATTTATCTACGATTGCTGAGGGAGCTGTATACAACTTCAATTAGCTTAATATCTATCACATTTTCAACATAAGGCAAGAAGTGTTTTAGTGCATTTCAATGCTAGTTCAATCGAGTTAATTTTAGGATATTGCGAACGAAGATTTATTAGATATATTATTTTTATTGATAATAGATTTTGACATAATTATATATACATAAATATACATGGGATATCATTTCAGGAAAACATAATTTTTTCACACCAAAAATTCGATGTGAGCATCTTCGCGAAACAAAAATAATTTCTTCGACCTCGCTCTCTTGTGTTATCTTGATCCTTGGTACCAGTGACAGTCTGTGGGTTCTTTATCAATGACGTATATTTATTCCTCACCTGAAGCTGTCAACTCGTCTTATCGGTGTAGGATTTATCATCTGTGTGTGTGTTTTTTCTCTGATCTATTGGTGTTCGAGACTAACGCCCTTAGTAAACATTTTAGATAAACGAGGACCTTTGGGAGAAGTGTTTACAATACTTGTAATCCTAGCCTTGTATCCAAAACTTTGTTTATAGTCTGCAGCGAGCCTTTTATAGATGGTATTTTTAATCACTCTTACATGTTTGTGACATCGAATCGTTTCAGATTTTCTTCTTGCTATTATCCACAGTTCCATTCATTATATTCCCGCAGACATCCGAAATATTTATGACAGGATTCTCTCCTCTCATACTTCATTACCAACATATTTGTAACCAAAATCAGATCTAAATTTGATTTTATTATGAAGTTTTACACTTCTTATACTCGTCACCCGCGCATTACCCCAATTGATAATTCGGTTTCCTACAACTTTTGCAGTTTTTTTTCTTACATTTCAATATCACTGTCACTGATATCCATTTCACTGTAAGTATCCCACGTTTCCCCTTCTTTTCATTATTTTTCAATTTCGGTTATGACTCGGGTCTTTCTCCCACCATATCGATTTAGCCATTTTCACCCAATTTTCATACATTCTAAGCTTGAGTGTTAGTGGCACCATACCTTCTTTTACGCTCGCGCCATTAGATTGGAAACCCAAGTCCGGATTATTATGTTCTATCAATATGCCCATAGCATCCTTCGAGGTCATATTTCCTCGTTCATTTTCAAGATTAGCATATCCAAGTTAATGGTGTCCTTTGAGATGGCGCCAAAGCCCGAATGTGGAGCCTGATTTGCTTAATTTTATATCCGCACTGCAGATACCACATGCCCCCGTCTTTTCATTCCTGTTAAAAAAAATCCACATCAAACTATGTATCATCTTTCTTCCCCGGAAGCAAATCGCTATCTGAAGAAAACAGATATGAGTCCAATTTATACATACAGGATCGTTACCTTCACTGTGTTGGCACATGTATGGGCTACCATGTAGGCATTTACACACATTTTGTGCAAAAGGGTTGCCACACACTGCCGGATGCATTAATACAGTCCCAACCTAACCTATCCCATAGAACAACAT
>SDVV010036439.1:0-10950 GCA_016164225.1 Gammarus roeselii
CTGCTGTGTTGAGCCACACTTCAATGAGGGACAAACTTCCGTTCTCCCTTCTTGACCCACGCCACTGGCTGTTATGACTGCTGTGTTGAGCCACACTTCAATGAGGGACAAACTTCCGTTCTCCCTTCTCGACCCACGCCACTGGCTGTTATGACTGCTGTGTTGAACCACACTTCAATGAGGGACAAATTTCCGTTCTCACTTCTTGACCTGCACCACTGGCTGATATGACGGCTGTGTTGAACCACACTTCAATGAGGGACAAACTTTCGTTCTCCCTTCATGACCTGCACCACTGGCTGTTATGACTGCAGTGTTGAAACACACTTCAATGAGGGACAAACTTCCGTTCTCCCTTCTTGACCTGCACCACTGGCTGTTATGACTGCTGTGTTGAGCCACACTTCAATGAGCGACAAACTTCCGTTCTCCCTTCTTGACCTGCACCACTGGCTGTTATGACTGCTGTGTTAAGCCACACTTCAATGAGAGACAAACTTCCGTTCTCCCTTCATGACTACGCCATTGGTTGTTATGACTGCAGTGTTGAACCACACTTCAATGAAGGACAAACTTCCGTTCTCCCTACTTGACCCACGCCACTGGCTGTTATGACTGCTGTGTTGAACCACACTTCAATGAGGGACAAACTTCCATTCTCCCTTCTTGACCTGCACCACTGGCTCTCATGACTGCTGTTTTGAACTACACCCCAATGAGGGACAAACTTCCGCTCTCCCTTCTTGACCTGCACCACTGGCTGTTATGACTGCTGTGTTGAACAACACAGTCAATGAGGGACAAACTTCTGTTCTCTCTTCTTGACCTGCACCACTGGCTGTTACGACTACGGTGTTGAACCACACTTCAAGTAAGAAAAATTTCCGTTCTCCCTCCTTCACCCACACCACTGGCTGTTATGACTGATGTGAAGAACCACACTTCATTGAAGGAACAAACTTCCGTTCTCCCTTCATGACCCACGCCACTGGCTGTTATGACTGCTGTGTTTAACCACACTTCAATGAGGGGCAAACTTCCGTCCTTCCTCCTTGACCCGCGCCTCTGGCTGTTATGACTGCTGTGTTGAACCACACTTCAATGAGGGACAAACTTCCGTCCTTCCTCCTTGACCCACGCCACTGGCTGTTATGACTGCTGTGTTGAATCACACTTCAATGAGGGACAAACTTCCGTTCTCCCTTCTTGACCTGCACCACTGGCTGTTATGACTGCTGTGTTGAACCACACTTTAATGAGGGACAAACTTCCGTTCTCCGTTCTTGACCTGCACCACTGGCTGTTGTGACTGCTGTGTTGAACTACACTTCAATGAGGGACAAACTTCCATTCTCCCTCCTTCACCCATGCCATTGGCTGTTATGACTGCTGCGTTGAACCACCCTTCAATGAGGGACAAACTTCCGTTCTCCCTCCTTCACCCACGCCATTGGCTGTTGTGACTGTGTTGAACTACACTTCAATGAGATACAAACTTCCATTCTCCCTCCTTCACCCATGCCATTGGCTGTTATGACTGCTGCGTTGAACCACCCTTCAATGAGCGACAAACTTCCGTTCTCTCTCCTTCAGCCACGCCATTGACTGATATGACTGCTGTGTTGAACCATCCTCCAATGAGGGACAAACTTCCGTTCTCCCTCCTTCACACCTGCCATTTGCTGTTATGACTGCTATGTTGAACCACCCTTCAATGAGGGACAAACTTCCGTTCTCCCTCCTTCACCCACGTCATTGGCTGATATGACTGCTGTGTTGAACCACCCTTCAATGAGGGACAAACTTCCGTTCTCCCTTCTTGACCCACGCCACTGGCTGTTATGACTGCTGTGTTGAGCCAAACTTCAATGAGGGACAAACTTCCGTTCTCCCTCCTTCACCCACGCCACTGGCTGTTATGACTGCTGTGTTGAACCACACTTCAATGAGGGACAAACTTCCGCAGTTGACTTTATGGCATCAAAAGGTGCAGGCTCGAAGGAAATTAACAACCGTAGTTGGGGCGACGTACATGGATCATTTTTGGTCAGCATGCAGGCACGCCTGAATATTTAAAGTAAACTGGGAGGGACCATGACAAGAAATGTATAAATGTATAAATTCAATTTTCTACATCATAGTTAAAGATAATGCATTAATTCTATACCCACATTATCAATGCCTTGATCAAAACAGCGGTAGAAGGCGGCCAATCGCCTCGCTCCAAAAAATCCTGGGTCCTCGAACCCACCAATGGAACAATGCAAGTCGACATCTTACCACTAGGCAGTATTCCAACGAACATGCAACATTTTGGACAATTAAAGGTTTGTTAGTTCATAATCAACTTCTCAATTATTGTCGATGACCGATGAAATCCTATGTACAACTTATTCCTAGATCAGCAAATAAGAGAAGACGAGGTTGCCAGTCTGCAAAATGTGTGTCAAACGACGCCAAAAAGTATGGAAATTGGGGGGAATGAAGAGATCGGCAGCAGTTACGTGACCTGAATTTACACAGAGATTGACGAGAAAACAGACTAATACCAACTCAAATACATGCCAACCAGTTTTAGGAAATCTGATCATTGTCACATTCAGGAAAATACATTTATTCCATGGTGAATACAGAACACTTTACCAGTTCCAGTGCCCCAGTATTGTAATAAGTATATATATTTCAATACAATTAAACCATCTAAAGAAATTTTGATATTCTTGCTTTGTATTAGAAGTTGAGCTTGAACCTGACCCAAATGAGTTCATGTAAAGTAATTCCCTGCTGGAACCTGGTGCTGTAGATTATGCACAGAAATCAGTGACCGTCAAGCTCTCTCTCTGCTAGACACAGGTGCAGATAATCAAATACAAAAATATGTGGCCGTCATGAATATATTGACTTAAGCCACGTCGCTGACAAAAATAAGCATTAGTACAGAAAACCGACAAATTTTAGTAGGTCTGATCTCTCTTCACCTTTCCCAGTCTGGCCGCCAATATGTCCGTCCATTGAGATACGGAACCAAGATTAGCTACTAGGCAGCGACTGACAATTCCTACGTGAAACAATAAGCCATTCTGATCCTATTCATTTCCAGGGATGGAATTTATGAATTCGCTAGAATACTCTACCAAGAGGAAAAAGATTGCCTGTGATGTTACCTCGAATTAATGTAGCTTCATTATTCCAAAACATCAAGTTTACAGTAACAAGATGAAACAAAAATTAGGAACGACGTCTAATAGAACGTATAGAAAGCCGTACATGAACTCTCCGATCATGCCGATGCCCCTGCTTAGAATGTAATAGTAGAACTTCCTTCTCAATGGGGCGTTTTCAATTTGCTCTGAGACCAGCGGGGAAGGAGAGCCCAGCCTCAGGGTTGGTCTAAGCGAACGATACGTGGAAGTGATGTACGCTTCAATCGACTTGAAGATGAAAGAGTCGCAACAGGATCACCAGGTGGGCTACTGAGAAGAAGGGGAAGAACAGGCGAACAGGGGAACCTGACTGGCGGATTTTATGCAGAGCTTTATCAAAGGGAGCAGTACCAATATAAAAACGAGCAAAGAGTGATTCAAACAAATGTGTTCGTGTCCCCTGCCAGGGCCAGGGACGGACACTAAATTTGTGAGTACGCAGAGCAGGTTTACCACGAATAACAGTTCACCCAACCTGCTAATATGTTCAAATGAAGGGAGAGAAAAGGAATCAAATTTAAATAAAGAAAGGGTAAAATCTGTACCTCGGAGAGAGGAAGCAGCAATTTACTTGGCAACAGCTTCGGCATCCTAATTTTTAGGTATAACACAATAAGCTGGAATCTACTGACTATGCATAACACAAAAAAGGAAAGGAAGAAGAAGACATGGTAAGAATATTCTGAGAAGAAGAGTTCTACGAATAAGTTTTGAACATCACCTTCCACTGCACCCAGAGCAGTAGTTGGGAAGTGTGAATAACATAAGTGAAAGGAATTAACGGAAGAAGAACAACGAAAATTTATGTTTGAGTGGAAAGAAGAAAAGAGAATCCATATAAATAGAATAGACGACAGGCCCGATAAAGAAGAGGAGAACGAATATGTCTACAAGAAAAAAAGGGATTGAGATCAGAAATGACCTCGAAAAAGAATAGCATAAAACGGGTGTGAAGAGGGACGAGAAAGCAGTCTGAGAAGGAAGTGTTCCAAGCGTTTTCCGCGATTGAGTCTAGGAGGAAAGGAGCCAACGTCACAGTATAGTGACGCCAAGGGAGTTGAACACAAGATGCCAATGGGGAAACGATTAGCATGGAATAAACTAATCTAGTCCGAAAAGAAGGGAAAGAGAGGCAGAGGAGTGCAAAGGAAGTGCATAGTCAGTGGTACCGTTGATGTGAGCCCAATAGTAAAGAAGAAGTTTAGAACGAGGACTTAAATCTATTACCGGCCACAACGTTCATTTGTTGAGGTGTGTCTGGCAGCGGAGGCGAAGATGTTCAATGTGCGGTCACCACATCGAACGGGGAGAAACAAAAGTGATACCGAGTAGCTTATGGGGCCGAGAGTATGGAATGGGGATGCCAGAAATAAGACGCGCAGGACAAGCAGCAACAGAGCATTGAAAGGTAAAACATGACGTGATTGATGTTTGTGGGTTGGCAATCAAATCCCGCGCTTTGTCCAGAGAGCAAAACCATCAATGCTAGTCTGGAGAAGAGCCTGGGCATCAGTTAGAGTATCTGCAGTGATATACATTGCATTATCATCAACACTAGTACGTGACGTGTCAACTGGAGAGAAGGTAAAGTCAGATAAGAGGATGTTAAAAAGAAGTGAAGAGATAATAACAGCCAGGGGGAACTCAGTAATAATTGGGTCAAGGCCTAAGAAGGCCGAAGAAACAGAACCAGAGAAGGAGCGGTCCGAAAAAAAAGCTTGAAACCCTTTGCAATAGGAGGCCAATTTATAGAGGTTGACCAGGTAGATCAAAGAAAACCCAAAGAACTAGTAGCTGCAACCAGAGAGCTTATTGGAAGTGGTGATTAAACAAGATAAGGAAGTGCATGGTGCCAGACCGCAAGCGAAAACCAAACGGGTTTGAGAGAGAGGCATTGTTTCTCTCCGGGAACCACGTGAGGTGAGCTCCAACAAGACTCTCCATGAGCTTCTCAACGCAAGATGGGAGGGCGATGGGTCTGTAAACTGACATTGTTGCTGGATCCGTTCCTGGATTTGTGTGGAAACTATCAGGGAAGAGTGCCAGATCTTTATCTGAGAAAATATGATCACGAAGATATGTGAATTAAGGATCTGCAAGAGAGTATTTATGAGAAAAATGTGAGCGTGACATGGAAGGTCAAGGCATTTGCAGGCTGCACAGATGTGAGAGGAGATACACCACTAGACAGAATAAAAAAATTGAGGGTTGACCCCCACACAGCCCTGAACATCATCCAAATCTGGGATGAGGAAGTTTGGAGGGATATCCGAGATAAAAACTTTTCCAGGAGTCAATTTGTTGTTAAAGAGGATCTCAATAGCTGCAGTACATTTGTTTATAGCGTTTTGTTTATCTGGTGCTGGGTATTGTTAAAAAAATTGGATTGCCTTCGGCGATCTTGAACCGCTTTCTCACAAGTGTCATTTCACCAAAGATTCCCAGGACGTGGAGGTGTGGTAGAGGTTCGGAAAATCAGTTGTCTTCGCGAAGCATCCATTACCCTCCCTCGCCAAGGAGTTGTACACCACTTCGCGTTTCGGGTGAGGATGCAAGCTCTGCAGCACGATCATCCCAACGAGAGGGAGACACATTATGAAAGTTTCAACGTGGGCGAAAGAATAGGCGAGGAGTGACAAATGTGTCAGAAGAGAGAAGGACATGGAAGCGGTTACTGCATATGTCAGGCCATAGAGAGACAATAACATAGTTAAAAGGATAATAAAGAGATCAAGGTTTGATGTGGAGCCTGAAGCTTGAGTCAACCATGTAGGATGGTCTGGAGGGTTCTGGGTTTCCTGGGACCGACAAAGCTGTAAAGTCACCGCATGTTATTCCTCGAGAGCCTAGAAATAGTGAAAGAATTCACTAAAGGAGAGTTTTCCAATGGTTATAGATGAGGAGGATGCGTGATCATGAGCCACCTGTGTCAACATCTGTGGCTAGGGTTCCCAGCACTCCATTAGGATACGCAGGAAGTGGCATTCCCTTGTGCTTGATATTGTTGGGAACAAGAAGGGCAAATCCTCATAACCACGTAGGCAGCCCTGCTATAGACATGGTAACCAGTTAACTGAAGATTCTGTGCAGGATGTACATGGGTCCTCTCAGTTATGCATACGACAGTAGGGATGATTGCTGACACAAATTGCTTCGACTCCGACCAACTCAGGCATTCCACTGCAAAATTTTGTTTGAGGATGGCATGCAGAAAGATTGGGAGCTATGAAGAGGAGGATAGAGAGGCCGAAAATAACTGTAGAACAGTAGAGAAGAGATCACCTATACAGGAATGATGAGAAAGGATGTATTAATGCAAGCCTGAAGTTGCCGCAAACAACAACTTGTTTGCAATTAATAGACGGGTATTGCTATCACAATGAAGCATTTTCACCAGGCACGCCAAGGACAAGGAAGTTAGAATGATAATAAGACTGGAAAAGGCATGGAAACGGTGACGTTTTCATGGATAAATCGTTACTGAAGATAATGGCAGACGCGTGTTAAAATAACGGACACTGGAGCATGCATACTGTATAATGTTCAAAAAACATGCGAAGCAACAGGTAATTCTGAATATTATCTGTCAATATTTTCGTTGGTGGAAATATTTACATTTATCCTTTGCTTAAGCGAAAATTGTCTTGTTTATTGTATTAATGGATAAATATATATCGTCTGTAATTTTAAATGATTTAGATATTTTTATTTGACAAAATTTCGAAACATATGCATGATTACCGTACTTTCCCGTGAATATATTAGATCGGACAAATTTAATCTTTCTGTTTTTTAACCATATTAAACACCGTTCAATGTCCGTCGTTTTACCAGCGATAATAATTAGCTGTGCTTGTTTCCTTTCATTATTGTTATTTGTACTCAATGAATGCGCGGGACCACATTCGGACAAATGTTTAGCGAACTCTGCCGCTGCCGTGAAGGAATTATATTTAACTAAGCCTTTATGTCCAGTAATGAAAAGAGCGGTCATGTCCGAGTGGTTAGCGTTCCCCACTGCAGTATTGCTTGTCTCGAGTTCGAGCCTCGGCAAGGAAAAGGCGGTTTTGAGGCGGGAGTTTTCCCGGACGCTGGTCATAATAACGGCCAGTTTAGTGTATTGACAGAATGCGTATAAGCATTTGTCAACATCAACAAGAAAACTCAGTTGTTCGGACAACACATCTGCCCAGCCTAGTTGTCCAAGTTTTCGGAAATCCATACTTTATTCGGTATTTAAGCGGTCAAGATTATTTTGTCAGGAGAATTCATCAGATCAATGTAAATTGTCTGACCAATGAATTCTGCCTGACACTTCCGTTTAAATACCGCAATTATTTTTAACACTACTAACTCGCATTATTCCCCAATAGTGCGATACAAATACTGCATCGCACAATCATTTTACTCGTCTATTATAGTCGAACAATAATAATCAGTTGCAAAGTGTTGGAAATGCTTGGTATTAGTGCTATATCATCAGGGATATCAGTAATACCGTTTGCTGCTATATTATCAGGGATATCAGTAATGCTGTTTGCTGCTATATTATCAGGGATATCAGTAATGCCGTTTGCTGCTATATTATCAGGGATATCAGTAATGCCGTTTGCTGCTATATTATCAAGGATATCAGTAATGCTGTTTGCTGCTATATTATCAGGGATATCAGTAATGCCGTTTGCTGCTATATTATCAGGAAAATCAGTAATGCCGTTTGCTGCTATATCATCAGGGATATCAGAAGTGCCGTTTGCTGCTATACTATCAGGGATATCAGTAATGCCGTTTGCTGCTATATTATCAGGGATAGCAGTAATGCCGTTTGGTGCTATATGATCAAGGATAGCAGTAATGCCGTTTGCTGCTATATTATCAGGGATATCAGTAATGCCGTTTGCTGCTATACTATCAGGGATATCAGTAATGCCGTTTGCTGCTATACTATCAGAGATATCAGTAATGCTGTTTGCTGCTATATTATCAGGGATAGCAGTAATGCCGTTTGCTGATATATTATCAGGGATAGCAGTAATGCCGTTTGCTGCTATATTATCAGGGATTTCATTAATGCCGTTTGATGCTATATTATCAGGGATATCAGTAATACCGTTTGCTGCTATACTATCAGGGATATCAGTGATGCTGTTTGCTGCTATATTATCAGGGATATCAGTACTGCCGTTTGCTGCTATATTATCAGGGATATCAGTAATGCCGTTTGCTGCTATACTATCAGGAATATCAGTAATGTCGTTTGCTGCTATATTATCAGGAAAATCAGTAATGCCGTTTGCTGCTATATTATCAGGGATATCAGTAATGCCGTTTGCTGCTATACTATCAGGAATATCAGTAATGCCGTTTGCTGCTATATTATCAGGAAAATCAGTAATGCCGTTTGCTGCTATATTATCAGGGATATCAGTAATGCCGTTTGCTGCTATACTATCAGGAATATCAGTAATGCCGTTTGCTGCTATATTATCAGGAAAATCAGTAATGCCGTTTGCTGCTATATTATCAGGGATATCAGTAATGCCGTTTGCTGCTATACTATCAGGAATATCAGTAATGTCGTTTGCTGCTATATTATCAGGAAAATCAGTAATGCCGTTTGCTGCTATATTATCAGGGATATCAGTAATGCCGTTTGCTGCTATACTATCAGGAATATCAGTAATGTCGTTTGCTGCTATATTATCAGGAAAATCAGTAATGTCGTTTGCTGCTATATTATCAGGGATATCAGTAATGCCGTTTGCTTGCATGCATGACATAATATTGGTGTTGAACGTCAACACGAAACAGGTGTTTGGTCAGACTAAATACCCTCCGACCCTAACAATGGTATTTTTTACGTATTGTCAAGTCTAATGGTCTGCTGGAAATGGTTGATGATCAGCCAAGCTTGGAGGACAATTGCTAAATGGCCTCCAAAAATTCAACGACGAGCGTGGAAGGAATGCATCAAATGCATCAATACGCTCCCAGTTGCAGGAATGCATCAAGATGCTCCCAGTAGCAGGAATGCATGAAGATGCTCCCAGTTGCAGGAATGCATCAAGATGCTCCCAGTTGCAGGAATGCATCAAGATGCTCCTAGTTGCAGGAATGCATCAAAATGCTCCCAGTTGCAGGAATGCATCAAGATGCTCCCAGTTGCAGGAATGCATCAAGATGCTCCCAGTTGCAGGAATGCATCAAAATGCTCCACCAGTTGCAGGAATTCATCAAAATGCTCCCAGTTGCAGGAATGCATCAACATGCTCCCAGTTGCAGGAATGCATCAAAATGCTCCCAGTTGCAGGAATGCATCAAGATGCTCCCAGTTGCAGGAATGCATCAAAATGCTCCCAGTTGCAGGAATGCATCAAAATGCTCCCAGTTGCAGGAATGCATCAAAATGCACCTAGTTGCAGAGTTGCAGGAATGCATCAAAATGCTCCCAGTTGCAGGAATGCATCAAGATGCTCCCAGTTGCAGGAATGCATCAACATGCTCCCAGTTGCAGGAATGCATCAAAATGCTCCCTGTTTGTAGTGCAGGTTGCATATTAAAAAGTAGGGAGTAGGGTCCCCATTTTCAAGTGGAAAACTTTTGAATAACTGTTCATGTTCATATATTATTCAGTTGTTTATCCATTCTATTTCTTGACATGTGTTGAGGTCGCTCACTAATTGAGCACGACACACACGTTGACTAATCCACCTACCAGTTCTCATGTTGTGAGCTCATATTGTGTGTTTATGTTGAGAGCTCATGATGTTAGCTCATATTGCAAGTTCATGTTGTGAGCTCATATTATGAGCTCATGTGATGAGCTCATGTTATGGGCTCATATTGTGAGCTCATATTATGAGTTCATATTGTGAGCTCATATTGTGAGCTCATGCTGTGAGTTTATATTGTGATCTCATGTTGTGAGCGCATGTTTTGAGCTCATGCTATGAACAGAAAACAACAAGTTTCAGAAATTAACTTTTTATAAATGTCTACAAGATGAAGTAGTGCTTTATTGGTGCGAGACGATAAGTAGCAAATTTCTACGATCATGTACCGAGTCCTAGTTGCTCCTAACAGCTCACTAACCAGAGAACAGTGTATGACGTAGAGCTGCTTGCAAAGTAGAGGCCTCCTCTCATCAAAACCCTGATATGTTCTCTCCCCATATAGCAACTTAATCGAATTCTATTCCCGATACAAAATACTTCATTTTTATTTCATTAACCCTGCACAAATTGTTATTCCTTGCCATTCCATGCGACCAAGCCGTGATGTGGCTGCCTGCACTCAGCAGAACCCTAACCCACGTCATTTCTGCTGCCCCTCCGCGCCACCAAGCCGTGCTGTGGCTGCCTGCCCTAGCAGGACCCTAACCCACGTCATTTCTGCTGCCCCTCCGCGCCACCAAGCCGTGCTGTGGCTGCCTGCACTCAGCAGGACCCCAACCCACGTAATTTCTGCCGCCCCTCCGCGCCATCAAGGCGTGCTGTTGCCCCTCCGCGCCATCAAGGCGTGCTGTTGCCCCTCCGCGCCATCAAGGCGTGCTGTTGCTCCTTGTACAGAGCATCAGCTGCGGCCCAGATAAATTATGCATCACAATTTTGACACCCACAGCAGAGCGAGAACGTGTCAAGATTAATAGTTCCTCCATTAATCGTTTGTTTCATAGAACGCAAATTTTTGACAGAACAATGCGAATGGGGATTTACGAGTCATTTTTGTTAGACACTTTCTATATCTA
>SDVV010036440.1:0-10949 GCA_016164225.1 Gammarus roeselii
TGAAAACTGTCGGGCCCTGCTGCTGACGACGGTTCCTCGGACTGCACTCGGGACCCAGAGTGTAAGTTGAGGGGCTACCGGCCGGACCCTTTAGCTCAAAAGGGCTAAGTTGTGTGAGCGTGAGCGTATGAGGGTGTGAGGTGCGCCTTGTTGTCGGCCACCCCACTTCCTGGGGGGTGCGGCCTAGTTTCTGTATCTGTATCTGTGATAAGAAGTTGATCTCGGGTCTGCCAAACTCGCACTTCAGCGGGTTGATGACCTAGCCACGTGCGTCCAGTCTCTGAAAAAGCTCTTCCAGATCCTCGAGGTGCTCAGCTTCAGTGGAACTTGCCAGCAATATATCGTCAATGTAATTGAAGTGGATGACTTCTCGCCCGCCCACGCGCATGTCGCGCAGTACAGTATCGATAAATTTTTGAAATGTTTGCGCTGCACCACAAAGGCCTTATGGCATTCGAGTAGGCTCATCACTGCCAAATGGTGTGATAACAGCAATTTGTGGAATGCTTTCTTCCTCTAGAGTGATTTGAAAATAGGCAGAGGTCAAGTCAACATTTGAGAATACTGAACAGCCTGCCAGCTTTGTCGAGAAATCTTGAAGAGGATGAAAGGCGTATTTACCATTGGAAGTGACCTCGTTCAGAAAACGATAGTAGTCACAAACCGGCCAACCACTCTACTTGGGGACTACGTGTAGGGGCGAGGCCCAGGGACTGTTGCTAGGGCGGATGATCCCATCCTGAAGCATCACCAGCATTGCCTCTTTGACTGGGTTAGCTACTTTTGGGTTCAATCTTCTTGGACGAGTGAAAACCGGTTGTCCTGTAGTGGTAATGATGTGCTTCACTTTGTGCTTTGGTGGTCGAAGTGCTGGGTTAGGTAGGGTGAGGTTCTCGTACTTTTGAAGAAGTAAGCGATAGCATTCTGGGTTGTCTCCTAAAGTGTTAAGTGTATCACTGGATGTAACTATACTTGCCGGAGCTTTTAGGTTTGTTATTGTATCCAATAGACATTGGATGTGTAGATCTAGTGCAAGTTTGTAGTAGCATAGCAGGTCAGCGCCGATAATGGGCTGTTTTACTTTGGCAAATACAAAGGGTCAAGTGATATCTTTTGCGCCGGCCTATGTTGAGCGTCATCAGGTGCTGGCCGTAGGTTGGTATTGGGAAGTCATTGGATGTTCGCAAGCTGCTCACTTCTTCGTTTTTCATACCTGATCGAAGTGGCGGGATGACGCCTAGAGCAGCTCCTGTGTCAATTAGGAAGTTGAGTTTATTTACACTATTGTGCAAAACCAGGAGACGAGACTTAATTGATGCTATGGCCGTAACGGTGCTCGTAGTATCGCTACGGGACCTGGTTTCCCTTCTTTGGTAGGAGGTGTTCCATGTCACATGGTTCAATGCAACGGAATGCTCAGTTTCCAAATTTAACATAGAAGTAGCATCTTGTTTGACCTGGCGCAGGATTTGATCTTGGTCGCGATTGGCTACGTGCTTTGTCAGTTCCGTGCTGCTGTTGAGGGCGTTGTACCAATTTTTGAACGCGTTGGAGCAGGTTCTGCTGATCCCTGGCCTGGCGCTCTCCAAGAGAGGACATTTATCGCTCAAGGCGCTCTACTCCCTCAAACTTTTTAGACTGTGGCTCTTCCCATTTTCGTGACTGACCTTGTCCCCATGCTGTTTGTGTAGTCTCCATCATGCTGACTGAGGTGACATTCACCTCGGTAAATTCTTGTAGTACTCGATCTGCTGCTTTAACAATGTCTGCCAGCGTTGTGTCAACATTTGCTACGTGGCATATTTGAGTGGTGGTGAATCTTTCGAAGGATGATGTTTCTTAAGAAGGGGCTGTCGTCCTCGTTTTGGTTTCCTATTAACTTCCTAAGGTCGCTAAGGTATTGAGTCATGGTTCAAAAACCTCGACGTTCTGTTTCCAGGATCTGCCGCACGCGCGCTGCTTCTGGAGCAGTGTTGACGTCTGTGATTTTATCTTTCAGTTTTGTGTATCTGTTTTCTTTTTTATTCATGACTATGTAACGGACTTCAAGCTGTGTATTGGATGGAAGTGCTTTTTGTACAGTTAGTACTTTGGCTTCTCCGTCAGTTATGTTGTGGCGGGCAAATTCGGCATCCACTAGGAATAGATGGTTAACAATGTCTGTGGGTTGGTATGCAGGTAGGGTTGTCTCCCTGACCACCTGGGTGGGTGATCCGCTTTGACCTGGAATGATGAGGTAGTTCATAGACTGGGAATTGTGTGTGGTGCGTGATTTTTTAGTAAAGGGATTTAGAGGAGTATCATGTAGTAGCTACCCCAAATAGTGCTTGGTGAAACTCGTCCGTACCTGTTTTTGCTTTCAGTTTCTTTAGATGTATGTGATAAGCCTAAAACACAATTTTATGATTGCAGACAGTAATGTGGAGGTGGTATTTTGCAACATAAATAGTATGAGCAACAAAAATATTGCATGTATGTTAGCACACAATGAGGTGTAAGTGGTATTTTCAATGAAGAATTTGTTTTTGAAATTGATACAAAACACGTTGTGTGTAACATCCAGTACGTGTGTCAAGCGAAAAAAAAAGATAAAAAATAAACGTGTATTGTTGACGTTTTTCACTTACGGCACGTTGATGTTTCAGTTAGAAATTATTTTAAATTTCTAAGCATCGGAATACTTTTACTTCGAAGGGAAATATTGATAGCAAGTTCACCAATCTGTTGCCCAGCTGCTTAGATGTTGAAGAAAATGTCTGCGAAATAGGTAGCTATCAGCTCTCCCACTAACTATCCTGAATGCATTAAGAGAAACGGAAGGACTTTCCAAGGAGATAAGTCATTTATCCCCTACCACTGTGATTGGCCAAATATTTTTCCACAGCACGCTACCGAAAATGCTATGTCCATGGCCCCTTAGCTTACAGTTAAATTATTCCAAGCCAAGGTGTGTAGTCCATGTCATTCGATAACCTTCAGTTGGGGTTGGATATTAAATTTTTCATATTGGGGGTCACCAGTTATCGTAGACTGTTCTGGTCAGAAGGACCTAATGAATTAATTAATTATTGACGATAGAGCTTACACACCTAGGATTTGAAATAACACAGAATATGGTATTTTTAAATACTCAACTTGTATTGTGAAGCAAGAATGGTGATGAATTTAACTAATCTTGACTCATCAAATCCAGTATTTTTCGCGTCGAATTTTGGATTCTTTTTTCCCTAATTTTACTAGAGTCTTGTTTGGGATTCTTCTTTCCCTACTTTTACTAGAGTCTTGATCAGGATACGTTTTTTGAGTCCAGCACTTAATAGGTGCCGGTAGTAGCTGCAAGAAAACACTGTATTAGGAAAGGCACTTTTGATACAAGTCCTTCCCACCACCCGTTGCCACTGTGTTTATTGTGGCCACGGGGTTTCCTAAGCGGGCATGGCATCAACAGACGCTTGCCACGTCACTGTAGAACTACCAAAGATCTCCAAGCTTGGCTTCTGGCTATGCCTGGGGAACCCAGGTAAAACACTCAGACAGACACTTCATGCAGTATTTATGAAAAATTGAAAAAAAATACTAAAAAGAACATCGTAGAGCATCTATATTTAAAAAAACAAGATGGCGTCTGATTGCTAGCTCCCAATTCCACAGCTTTACCAGTTTTTCATCTAATTTTAGGAAAGGCCTCACAAATTGTGAGGTCAACGCTCGAGCACTTGCCGAGCTGGGATAAAAGAATGGATCCAATTATGAAAATTGAATATTTCAAAACACTTGAATTATCTTTGACCCAAATCCTAATACAGCTATATCCAAGATTAAAAGGTGTTTTTTAAAAAGGTACAAGTTGTCCCAACACACTTCTTATTTAAAACATGGAATATAATTTCCTCGTAGAGTCTTTTAAATTCGGACCCTAGTCAGGAACTTTTTCGAAGTCAGTCACTACTGACTTAAGAACCTTAGCTGCAATTGGAATGTCATTGGTATTATATATTTACCTTGTTGGGTATCGTTGGCAATTATGCTATTTCATTCGAGGTAGCAATGGCTCCTCTCTTATTCTCAAATGGGTCCTGTATATTTCTGTTTTGGTGATTTGTTTTATACCATTTAGGTGAGTCAAGACAGTATCCTACTCTAAAATGGATAAGAATAAAGTTAAAAACTTTCACTCAGTTACTAGAAAGTTCAAAATGTTTCACTTGCAGTGCGGAAAAGTTGTAATGTTCACTTGATGGAAGTTATAAGTAATTTTATTATCCCGAAAGCACCCACACCTGCTTATATCCCGAAAAAAATAAACAACGTTTGTACAATGGTTCGTCCGTAAACCGTTCTGTAGTGTGTTTCCAACATTCTTGCTGGATAATTTCTGATAAATAATTTATCTTATTTTTTTGTGTTTGCAAATATCTCATGGTATTGTATGTTGTTGTTCTGGAATCATTAATAACGTAATAATTCCCTGTTGTGGCACGTTTGTATGACTGTTCCCTCAGTTTCTAGGTCATGTGTTTTATTCCTTTGCTATGCTAATTTTATCCGTTGATATATATTATATTTCTAACACTACATATACATGATTTCTACTATTTACACTACTGATTATATATACACGAAAGAATGTACAAATTGTAATGATTTGGATTGACTGCGTGAATGTAGTGATTGCTGATCACCACAAGTATATCGTCGACATAAGCGTACGCATTGTCGATGCCTCTGAGCATTTCGTCCATAAACCTCTGGAACGTTTGTTGTGCGCCTTTTAAACCGAAGGGTAAGCGCAAATACTCGAACAACCCGAAGGGTGTTGTGACTGCTGTTTTTGGTATGTCCGCTTCGTGGACAGGTATGGCATAGTATGCCGAATGTAGATCTAATTTAGTTAAATATTTCGACGAGCCCACTTGTATTGCAAAGTTGCGAACGTGCGGAAATCCGTATTTATCATCTTTCGTAATAAAGTTTAGCTGTCTGTAGTAGTTTGTAGCTCTGAACCCCTCTCCATTTGGTACGAGGTGGAGCGGAGCAGCCCATGGGCTTGCTGATGGCGCATAATCCCTAATTGGAGGAGATCATGAAACGTCTTTTTAGCGATGGCGATTTTGTTTGGGGCTAGTCATCTGGGCCTGTTGGATAATGGTGGCTCATGTGTGGGGATATAATGGACCGCTCTATGAGGCGGGCAGTTTTCCAATGTACTTGGTTCAGTATTGACAGAGTATTTTTTTAGTAGCACCCTGCACCTGTCCGGCATTTGGTCGCCGGCGCCGACTATTCGCATCGCGACATGGAGCCAGGCCCGACTGGCATTCGCGCTGAGACTGGTCGTTGGATCAAGGAGTACCATGTTTTTTAAATTGATGGTGAGGCCATAGTGGGGTAGAAAATCTATGCCTAGAATTGGCATGGTTACATCAGCTATGACAAATCCCATTGAAAATCTCTACGGAGTCCTAACTCAATTTTTACTGTTTTACGGCCGTAAGTGGCGATGTTGCTGCCGTTCGCAGCTGTTAGCATCACACCTGCGCCGTGGGAGGCAACTGAGTGAAGCTCCTGTGTCGACTAGAAACTGAATGTGCGTCTTGATACAGTGAATCCTCTTGAACGTAATGTTTTCTTTGAATTTGCCCGAGTCTCTATTGCTGGTCACATTTAGGGCTCGGGTTAGGCGTTTCCCGTAGTCCAAGTGCACGGTAGGTCGCATTTGCTGGCCTTACAGCCAAATATATAGTGATACCAACACGTATCGAATTTAGAGTTATCACGGGGCTTTAAACGACTTCGTTGCGGCGATTTTGAACCATCGGTGCGCTCTCTGCTGCGGCCATCGCCTGCACGTCAGACTGATTGCTCTAGCTTATCGAGGCTCGTTTGGAGTTATTTGATAATGTCCGTGTTAGTTATTTCACTCTGTGGTGCCGACGCTGGCATTGCTGGCTTTAATGACATCGGAGCGAAATTACACGCGTTGACGCTGTTCATCACCGGTTCGCTGAGTTGTGCTATCGCCGGGCCGTTTATGCCTCTTTGGCGAACCAGTTTGGTAGCTGGTTTTATAAACTTTGTTATCGTGCTGCGTAGAGTTTTCTGGTAATAGCCTACAGTTTATACGACGCTTGACGTGGGTGATAATGATAAGGAGTTAAAAGGTTAGATTTTTACTCTAAAAGAAACAAATGTAAAGTACTTTTCGTCCATAGACATGATAGTCAAGAACGGCAAACAGGGTGTGAGCAGTACGATTTCTAACTTAACATTAATCATTAATAATCTCGACCAAATTTAAAGGGGCGAGAAGAATATCACCTTGGTAAAATATCCCTAAACTAGAACATGTAAATTTTAGGTCTCCTGTCATAATGGTTGGGTAACTCTCCATCGTGGTGGTTGCCAGGGCTTGGCAGGAGAGGGTGGACGGGGTTTATCACCGCGGATGAGCCTTGTATTATGGCGTTAGGCGCGAGAGTGAAGCGGCAGACCCGGCTAGAGCGGTCCTGCCATTCAGAGTGAACAACAGATGGCAACACTAAAGGTGCCAGGTAAGTTGATTTACGTTGTTTAAGATTACAGTTTGTTACCTTACACCTATACCAGGCTGGTAGTAATCTGTGCCTAAACTTGTCAGTAATTAATATTGTGTGGCTGACAAAAGTGTGATACAATGCTTAATTACGACTTTCTTTTAATCCAGGACTTAGCATTTCCAGATCCCTGAGCCGCTTCCAAGATGCGGATTGACTTAACCTCCTCTCCTTGTTGCCGCCCTTGGCGCTTATTGGTGGTGCCCAAATCCTTGCCGAACCCGGGAACTTGAAATTGAAGTTCCGCGCTGCTTGCTGACAAGTTGCCGTGCGGTGGGATCCCCGCCCTCAGAGGGAAACTGCAGTTGGCGTGCGGAGGGATTCCCGCCACCAGAGGAAAACTGCATCTACGACACATTTTCAATGGAAGTTAATACAATGGTGTAACATATAATTCATTCATATTAACAGTAATACATTATTTACAGGATGTGAATTTCATGTTAATTGTAGTGAGGGAGAGCAATCTAGAACTCAATTTCGCGAGCCCTTACACTGCCCCCTCTTTAATGAGTGCCCCCTCCCCCTCTTCGCTGGTCAGCGGTATCGTGTCGGGGATTTGGTGTGTCGTCCACTCCTGGTAGTGACATCTGTTTTGGGGGGGTTGTTTGTCGCGCCATCGGCGTGCCGCGCTGGTGGCTGCGTGTCTCCGAGCGCTGACGGTTCACTGAAACGCACTCTGTGAAACGTCACAGGTGTGCACTCAGAGAATTGCTTTGGTGTTGTGGTTACACTCGAGCTGTCTTCTGCGGTCTCGGGTGACATTATTGCTGCCTTTCGTCTGTCTACGGAGACAGTTTCTAATTTATTTTTGCGAATAAACTTGAATACTTCTGGCCTTGCTTGGTAATGCGTAATGGACCTTCGTAAGGTCTGGTCAATGATCGCTGTACTGCGTCAACCCTGATGTATGCATGCGTGCATGTTTGGAGCGCTATGTTGATTTTGTCCATGATTTGGGTCCATTTTCGAGGGTGAAATTTTGCGTTTGCCATGGCATTGAGTAATTTGATCGCGTATTTGTTCGGTGTTAGTTCTGTGTGGTTCGAGGGATTTGCTAGGTCGCCTGGTACACGCAGTGTGCTGCCGTACAGCATTTCCGCGACAGAGCAGTCGAGCTCTATCTTCGAGGCTGAGCGCAGGCCTAACAGAACTAACGGGAGGTTTGTGCGTCAATCTTGTGGATTTTGTTGGCACTTCAGACTTGACTTGAGGGTTCTATGGAATCTTTCGATAATTTCGTTTGCCTGGGGGTGGTACACCGGGGTTCAGATTTTTCAGATACCGAGTAACTTACATAAAGAAGTCGTCAATTCCCCTTTGAAATTTGCTCCTCTATCAGTCGTCAATGTTTTGGGTACCCCGTAGCGGGGTGCGCGTTGACGAGTTCTTCGAGTGTTATCGCTGGGTCCACGACCACATTTATCCCATTGGCTTTACTGAGCGCATCGGCTACTACGTTGTCTCTACCGCAGATGTATTGCACGTCCGAAGTGAACTCATGAATGTAGGACAGATGCCTCGCTTTGCGGAGGGAGTGTTTGTCCAAATTTGAAGCTCGTATTGCTTTTGTTATGGGCTGAGGTCGGTGTAGAGACAAAACTGTGTCCCTTGCAGCGCATGTTTGAAATACTTTATTGCAAGGTACGCTGCGAGTAGCTCTTGGGAGAACGTCGAGTATTTGATCTCTGTTTCTGTGAAACGCTTGTTAAAGAATGCTAGAGATTTTACTCTTCCATTTACCGCTTGTTGCAGGACCGCTCTTGCCGCAGTTGCTGA
This sequence comes from Gammarus roeselii, assembly GCA_016164225.1. Lineage (NCBI taxonomy): Eukaryota > Metazoa > Arthropoda > Malacostraca > Amphipoda > Gammaridae > Gammarus > Gammarus roeselii. The sequence continues at coordinate 8,373 of SDVV010036440.1, forward strand.
CGCATCTACTACAACTGGTAACAGTTTTACCAGTTGGCAAAATGAATTTATTTATAAGTATAATTAGCTTCTGTGAGCTGTACTTAATTAACTTGACACAGGTCCTCGCAGTTTCAAGGCACCCTTAAAATGTGTCAAATTAAATGATGAATTTATTTAATTTTGCAAATAAGCACCCTAGGGTGTAGCCCTTATTTATTGGGGCTCAACACAGCTGACTCCAAAAAGTATTTAAAATAAAAAATGAAAAAGGTTAGGTTAATGCAGCATAACTGATAGGTTAATGCCGCATAACTGATAGGTTAATGCCGCATAACTGATATCTGATATCAGGTGATAACTGATATCAGGTGAAGAGACACGAAAATGATTCATCGTTGGTATGGTTTACTTTACTTATCTCATGAGTAATTCTGTAGGGAGATGGCAAGAAATATAATGAAGGAACGCCTGCACGGGTCAGAGTCGTGACTTAGTCCACGGGCCTTGCCCGTGGTCTTGATTGAAGTTGACTGTAAGTCGTCCTGAATCAATTCTTCAGTCTTCTAGCCTTGGTCCTCTCGGACTTCTACTTAGTAGTCGGGGTGAATTAAAGGCTGCAAGAAAAATGCATCCTTCAGCCGAGGCCAAATTGTGAGACAAACACACCTCATTCTGCTTGGCTTATACAGGCAGGCAGAATGAGGGGACATAGAAATCACAGAATAAAATAGACATACTCAATTAGGTTGCGGAAATACATATTAATTAGACTTAAGGTTCAAAACATGATGAAAAATAATGTTAAGTAGAACAAGATTTGATTCTTATCTGAAGATGATGGTTATGCTGCCTATCTTAGGTTGTAGCTATGGTGTAGAAACAGAGTTCTTACATTAAGAATGTTAAACCATGTGAACTGGATACCAATTGATTATCCTCTTATATCTGATCAATTATGATGTACGAGTTATATAATTGCAATGTAATACTGAATGGTGCACGAGGAATTCCCTATAGCTTCCTGAAGATTTAGGTTTTATAAATTTTACATATAGCTACATCCTGCATCCAGGTTCATACCTTCAAATATTACCAATCGATAGTAGGTCACAGACAAAAAAAAAATTACACCTGGCAATTTTTGAAAACACGAGGATTTTCTTGCTGTCAGAGCACATTTGGTATCATTCTCACGTGTCTTCTGTGGACGTTTTAAGAGTCCAAGGTAGGACTTTGTATGAACATTTCCGCAGAATTTGTGGCTACTTTGACATGTGGATTAGCCAGTAATACCTAGCTAATAGGTACTTCCTTTTCAGTTGTTAATTATCACGGAAGCATCAAATGATCATTCCTGAAATGTTGTGAAAGGAAAACTGATAAGGTTTCTTGCTTTTGGTCTCTAGCCAACCTAGAAATTCACTAGTAGTAGTATTAATCGGGATGTAAAGGCACTTTACATTCACTAGTAAAATGTTCACTTAGTATGAGCTACTTGAAGGAACGTTGGCACAGCAGTCATGCGCTCCCCAACGAATAATAATGTTCTATTTAAATAAAACAATACTAAACGCCTTGAGAAACACGTGAGCTTGCCTCGGATGTTCCAGGAATTGAGCCTCTAGAAATGTAAACAGACGGATGGATGGGTCTCGCCAGCATGGGTCTAAATAAAAATATCTTAATCTATTTCAGTTGATGATATGTTCAATGGCGTTTCAGTGCATTAGTGTCTGCGCATTTATTGATGTATTTACTTAATTAAATGTTGTTGCACTGACATTACGGTTGAGATCATCGTATTTCTACTGCTTGATGTTATTGTGTTGTAACATGCAGGAAGATGCAAACACTGAGATTGTAGAGGTCCTTAATTGACCCTATATTAATTTAATAAACACTAAACGCATTATTCGTGCATCACAAGCACTATTACGATAAGCAATCGCATCTTTTGATCTCATTGTTGCATATCTCTGAAGGTAGCAACAACATTTCCGTTCAGCCAGTACAAACAGCTTCCAACCATAATGGCAGTGCAACAAATATTTATTTTAGCTAAATAAATTTGTATACCCACGCACTAAAAGCCATGGAACATTAATCAGATGTAATAAATGATTCAGTGAAATATTTTTACAAGATTCAGTGGAATATTTTTACAAAAATTCAGAGAATTATTTTTACATGAATCTGGCAACAAGCTGAGCGGTGTTTTTCCACTCTTCCATTGGCGGGTAGCATAAGACCGTGTGTGTAGTAGCAGACTGATCCCTTCATCATAATAGCAACAAAATTAAGGAAGTGATCCAGGCCACCAAATAAAGTGTTCCCTTAAGACCTGGCCAAACATATAGATAACTATAGGCTTACCTTGGATACTGCTAAACAGAAGACAGGTGAGAATAAGGTTTAATATGTCCTATTCCCCAGTGTAGAGCAGACTAATAAAGACAGTTGCAGATCCTGCAGCCACTGCAAGGCACAAAGCTAGCTTTGGGGTCCTCAGCCAGATGCCATACCAAGATTGCCAATTATGATAGCAATCTTTTATTCTGAGTAGCACCCTACCTTGATCCATGCCTATGTATATAT
>SDVV010036441.1:0-10949 GCA_016164225.1 Gammarus roeselii
AAAAAAATCTAACCGCTGGGACCCACCAACCAACCACCGAATGAGTCAATTATACCCCAACTTGATAAGAATATACACATAATATGCACAGAAAAATATATGGAACTTTAATCCAGACATTAATATATAATGATACAGACACTCAAGATATAGAAATAATGGTAAATCAATCGTGTGAGAAACACGATAAAGAACAGCTAAGAGCAGCCTCACTTGACAAAAATTTCCAACAACCTCCCCTTCTAAACATGTGATATGGCAAATTCCTACGAGTAAGCTAGGGCCGCGACCCTAGGAGACTCCCAAACTTGTGGTAGTCATGGAGCCGAAGAGAGTCTTATCTGATAGGAATGCTGATAAGAAAAGGGGCTCCGTCGGTGGGTACCGTTGCTCCCATAGAGTATCGAAGTGAATAATTACGTACCCGATTACATCTAACTGAGAGAGAGCATTATCGTATATAAAACAGAAATAATGCCAAATCACACCTTGGAAGTACTGATTACATGATTAAATAAATAGGAGCAAACTTAATCAGTAATTATTTCCCATTGGCGCCCCGTACTTTTGCCTAGGAGGGGGAGGGGTTCCTTACATCACTTCAATTAATAAGGTTTAGACCTACTCCTAGCAACAACTTACATAAATATAATGAAGAAACCTTAAGTGCGCAAGCATACATACAGTCATCTATAGGAAAAAAAATACATAAATACAAAACAACACTAAAATACAATAAAATGTGAAATGTACACAAAGACAAAATCTTCCCAAATACATTCAAAAGCCTTATCCACCACCACGCGAGCCACCCGTCCGTCCGCTGCGGTGGATGTACAATATACATATAAATATACATTTAAAACCCTATATAAATTAAACGTTCATAGCATAAAAATTCCCAATCTAACCCGCAAGCCTGGCATCCAGAACGCCGCCCCCTTCCGCCTCCCTTCCACCCCCCTTCGCGCCGTCCATCGCTAATTAATCCATATCATATTCTTTCACTTGCGTTTCGCACCCATATTAACTACTCCCACTATCGAGTGGTATATTCATTGACCCACAGTATACCTCCCTTTTAAATCTGGCCTGCTCAGTCGTCTATTCTCTACACTTCGTTACACTGCCATATATGGCCACTGGTCGATAATTTATACCCTATACATGTAAATTGCTATGCGCTCATTGGTCTCCCCTTCATACTTTGTTCAAAAATAAGTTCACTGGTCCTCACGGTAGAACCATTTAAATTGTCGTACTCTTGCTCTTCCACGCTCTACAGCCCTGCAACATGTTATTTGCTCCCTGATTTACACTCGACATCCCTTCACATTGTCGTATGCCCACTAGTCCATGCTCTGCAGCCCTGTGTATTGTTGTACGCTCATTGGTTCGTACTCTACATACAGTCATCTGAAGAGTGCTATGCTCACCGGGCCCAACTCCTCAGCCCTATGTAGGGTCGTGAGCTCACTGGGCTCACTGTACAGCCATTTAAAGAGTGTCGTGTGCTCACTAGTCCACACTGGGCTCACTGTGCAGCTATTTAAAGTGTTATAGGTTCACTAGTCCACACTGGGCTCACTGTACAGCTATTTAAAGAGTGTCGTATGCTCACTAGTCCACACTGGGCTAACTGTACAGCCATTTAAAGAGTGTTCTATGCTCACTAGTCCACACTAAGCTCACTGTACAGCCATTTAAAGAGTGTTGTATGCTCACTAGTCCACACTGGGCTCACTGTACAGCCATTTAAAGAGTGTTGTATGCTCACTAGTCCACACTGTAAGCTGCCGCCTCTACTACTGCCAGCAGCAACCGCACCCTCTATGCTTTGATGACCATAATCCCAGTGCTAACCAGGCTTATGGTCCTGAGGGCATCGACCCTTCAAACGTGTCTGCATTCGGTCCATTCCTGTGTTTCTTTGAAGAAGATATTATTATTTTTAGAACTGCGCGTTGTAAAATGTTACGAGCTATCTAATATTATAGTTATTTTTATATTTGTGTTTATTGGTGGACATTGGTTAACATTGCACCGCTTCTGCAGTGACTACATTTTGAGGAATACTACACCGCTTGTGAACTTTACCGCCCAGTTCACTGCGATGGCAGGGCCTGCCTCTGCCAGAACCTCTATTTGGTCCAGTTCAATGGTGACACGGATTTAACAAACCATGAGTGATAATATACATGTCTTTTGAATCAGTTATCAAGCATCAATGATTTAACATCTGCCACCTTCATTTATTATTTTTATTGCAATTATGCATCAGAATTTTCATTACAATGGTTTCAAGGAACGTTTACCGGCGACTGAGAGGCCTCGTAAAATGTTATGACCCGTGCATCAGCATATATGCACAGCCACACAGCACATTGCCTCGCCAACTGCTACACTCGAATCTGCTCCACACACGACATGGAGATTCAAGCACGGTCACACTTCACTCTGCCCCACACACATACACTCTCACATCACACACTGTATCAGCCCAGACGACCTCACTCGGCACTTGAGGTCTCTCGCACTTCAGCATACACTGATTCATAGACAGTCATTCTGGTCTCCGTGTCTTAGAAAATACGTTATTAAATTAGAAAACGTTTAATGTAATGCTACCAAATTGATCCCGTCGCTGCGCAATAAATAGTACGAAGACAGACTACGGGAACTCAATCTTTATTCACTAGAGAAGCGTCGAGTCGGAGGTGACAAGATCGAGGTGTGCAAGATTATGAAGGGTAAGGAAAACGTCACCGAGCGAGCCTTTTCACTCTAGATGCGTATGGAGTGATATGGAATAATGTATGCAAAATCGTTGGGAAGCGATTCTCACTTGACATCAAGCAGAATTTATACACGTATAGAGTTGTCGATGAATGGTACAAACTTCCAGCGGAGGTTGTAAACAGCAATACAATCGAAACGTTGAAGTCACGGCTCAATCAATTCTGAGTGAATCGCCGTTAAATAGCCAAGCCGTCCCCTCTCCTGTTGCTTTAAAAAACAGAAATGGCACATGAAGCGCTCTTAGACGTTCTAGTTCAGAACTTATCTTCTTGCTATCAAAAGGCATCCTAGTTTGAGTAAAAATTCCTGTCGTTGTCTTCTTGCACTTGTAAACTCACACACTGACTCACCCCACTTTGCCCAACCCTTCACTGCCTCACTCCATGCTTCAACACCCCTCACTACCGCCCCCGCCCCAATTAACGCCTCACACTACCCAATCCTATATCTAACACACTCCACACTACCACACCCCACAGGCCCACATCCTACACTACTGCACCCCACATTATCACTCTTCACACTACCACACCCCACACTGTACCCTACAGAACACCACACTACCACACCACTATTCCCCACACTACCATACTCCAAACAACCACACCAGACGCTACTACACACCACACCCCACTCCCACATATCACACCTCACACTACCACACCCCACACTACCACACCCCGCGCTACCATACCCCACTTTTTCTACACCACAGTAGCACACCCCACACTACCACACCCCAAATTGCCACAATCCATTTCACTACACCCTACACATAAGATGCAATCCACCTCACGACACACGTGGAGTGTGTGATCGAGTAAGGCATTACCTGGTTGTCGATGCTTGGTAGCAGGATTACCTGGTTATCGATGCTTGGTAGCAGGATTACCTGGTTATCGATGCTTGGTAGCAGGATTACCTGGTTATCGATGCTTGGTAGCAGGATTACCTGGTTGTCGATGCTTGGTAGCAGGATTACCTGGTTCTCATCAGGAATTAGGTTCCGAATCGCACACCATGAATCGAGTTCCCTCTAGCCACGTATGAGCCGTCTTCCACAGCATGCCAACGAAATGTAACTACGTAACTCTTTTCATTCACAATCTAATGTCATACACAAAAACAACATTTTGGTTGTTGGACATGTATTGAACACATTTTTGTTCAAACGTTCAACACGTTATTGTTACATGCCGGGTTGATTTGAAAGGGAAGGTTTTTTCAAAGGTCCAACAACTACAACATAATATCCAAACAGTCAATTCGCCTATACCAAACTTTTTCAGTGGGCAAATCGTTCGCCACAATACTCAGCCGGTTGTTCATACACGTCCCTGCCTTGTGTGGGGTGTGAGAAACATTTTGTTCTTCAAATGTTGCATCCGCAAATGCTAACGAGTTACCACATTGTATGTCCTCAGCGATGATATCCCATTTTATTAAACTCGAATAATACCATCCTACGGATAACAGTTCTATATCATTCTAGTAGTTGTTACGTTACTTATAGTTCAATACTTGGTAAATAATATTGACATTTAGAGGCTACCATATGATATGTGTGTGGTTGGATGGAGAGAAGTGTGAGGAGCATCTTGCTGTCGTCCTCCCACCTCCTTCTAGGGAGATGAGGCCTTAGTGTTTCAGAAACCATCTTATAAATCACTGATATATTTTCATAAAATTAACGTATTTTAGCTATGCATTATGAAATTCATACGTTTTTACTATTTATTCAACCCACCCTAATATATTCATCTGCGCATTACTCTATAATCTAATAACTATCCATGAATAAAACAATTCAATTACATTATTTGTTATCTTTATTTCATCGACATTTCGGTCATTTAAGGCCATCATCAGGCAAGTATGAAAGTAAAGGACGTTAACTATAAAAATTAAAATCAATACAATAAAATAACGGAAGTAAAGTGCTATACGGAATTCCTATTGAAGTGAAAATCTAACTATATATTTGTAAACTATAATATCTTAATGTTATTGGAAATATTAAATTGTACTTTATTTTCGAGCGATAGCTTAACGTAGGTGCACCGAGAAAAAAGTGCGGGCATAATATGACGAAGAATTTCTCATCAAAGCCATAAAAAAAAAACATTTTTTGTCATACATGAATTTCTACAGGAATTAATTAATTCAGCTCATTGCATGGCGTTGGTATCCTGATTGCTCGTCAAGGCCGAATGGGCCCTTTGGAGTATACTCCGCTCCAGTGAAAAAAAAGAATATCTTCATCGAATAATCACACTCGGAGAACTGTTAGGGTACGTTCCGTGGGATTTGAAGTTAGCACCACAGGACGCCGCGGGGGGCGTCACGCAGGGTGTCATGGAAGGCTCTACGCAAAGCACCACGGAAGTTGTCACGCAAAGCGCCATAGAGGGCGCCACGCGGTGCCCCACGCAGGGCATCACACAGGACCCCACGTAATACTTACTCATCAGTTCAACACTAAATCACTCGTATCAACGTAGGACCTTGTGCGTACTAAGTAAAAATAGACGTATTTCACGACGTCATTTTCTCACTGCGTAGCTGACGGTTTGTCGACGATAACACGTTAATTAACCGTTTCTTATCTGGCTGTGATGGCCCCCAACATCGCCGTCGCCTCAACAGCATTGGGCTCAGAGCACCAACTAAAACGGCTAATAATTCCGTACTTAACGCTTTAATAGGACTTGAACGCCAAAAAAGTCCCTATAAGCATACTTTATTATAGGTTTATAAGTCCGCTGAATCGTTTGACGCATTTTTAATTTAATTTATTCATTAGATGTGATGGAGCAACAAATAGGCCAGCAAAGGTCATCCGTGAAGAAAATTCATTTAAACTAGATCAGCGGGTGTATCAAATCCTGCTCGGATATGCATTATCATTTTATGGTGATTTTATGACTTACATTGCAGACGTAACTGGAAGGTTTGTTTATATTACAATAGAACTGCGTTGGATCATATACAGCATATGTTTAGTTAAGGAAGAGACGGTTATAAGCCCAGTGTTGTTCAGCATTTTATATCGGTATAGTATTATGACATATGGGAGCTGAAGTTTCTTAATAAAGTTTCTTATAATATTTGACAGCAAATTTGTTGGGGAGAGAGACAACTATTTTTTTGAGCATTTGTTATGACAAATGTTGGGATACAATAAAGCGATGGTCACACTGGCGTGAGTTCAATTCCACAAAGATATTGAATCCAGTACAGATTTAATAGCTGGGTTTAATAGCCTGATGATAGGTAAGCGAGTTTATTGAATCCAGTACAGATTTAATAGCTGGGTTTAATAGCCTGATGATAGGTAAGCGAGTTTAAAATAGCTCACTTCCGTATATGTTTACCACTGGATTACGTCCCTCATATGCTATGCAAGTTTCTAAACAGCAGCACACAAAATCCCGATAGGTTTTGTAGCAAAGCATTTCCGTTAGATGTTGTTATTTACGGAATTGCAGCGTCCTTGCCCAAAGTGTTCTCAAGTCACAGTGTCCCGCCACAATGTGTTCTTGCCAAATCCTACATCGATTTATTTGACGCGTATGAAATCAGTCAATGCTAAATATTTCTACTTATGTCAAGTAATCGAAAGAAATCATTTCATGTTTTATAATTTAAATGAAACACTAAACCTCCATCGATATCCACTAAATTGGTTGAAACCTATTCTTTTGTGGAGATATTCACTGAATCAGAACAAATTCACTAATTACAAGCAAGTTCGCATATCCCGGGCGTTCTCAAAATCCCTTTATTTAAAGCCTAAAATTCATAGTATAATATCAAGCGAACAAAGCGAACAAAATTTATTCATAACTGAGTTTCAGGAGCCCACCATTGCAATGATCTGGTGTTTAACACTCTGTGTTTCAGGAGCCCACCATGGCGATGATCTGGTGTTTTACACTCTGTGTTTCAGGAGCCCACCATTGCAATGATCTGGTGTTTTACACTCTGTGTTTCAGGAGCCCACCATTGCAATGATCTGGTGTTTTACACTCTGTGTTTCAGGAGCCCACCATGGCGATGATCTGATGTCCTACACTCTGAGTCTATGAATATTAGATGCATTCTTGTTTAGTATCAGGCGTACAAGACAAGCGTCCATCATGAGACCTCAATGGGCTGAAACGTGCCAATAGGTGTACGGTACACTCGGTATACTCCGTGTACGACAGCGAGTGATGCACACGACTACTGTATCTAGATGCTTTTTTCAAATAATGTGCCAGATTTTCATGACATAAATATGGAAAAAATAACTGAAAGGAGTAACTAAATACACAATCTCGTCCAAGCTGACACAGCGAATGGTAGAGGCCTAATTGAAGGATGCATCTAACATGGTCTGCAATCATGGATTATTATTGTTACGTCGAGACGAAAGGGTTCCGGGCTGCCGCTAAGCAAAGAATAAAGCAGCTCTACTTAAGGAGTGGTGTTGTCTGTATAAGGACATGGCCGAGGGAGCAGTGATGTAGCAGTGCTTGGGTTGTAGGACAGCTGTACGCAGCCTAGGGCACTGTCAAATATAGTATCCGTGGTTTGTAGGACAGCTGTACGTGGCATGGGTTCTGTCAAATATACTGTTCTTGGTTTATAGGACAGCTGTACGCGACCCAGGGCACTATAAAAGATGGTATCCGAGGTTTGTATGACAGCTGTACACAGCCAGGGCACTGTCAAAGATAGTATCCGTGGTTTGTAGGACAGCTGTAAACAGCCTGGGCACTGTCAAAGATAGTATCCGTGGTTTGTAGGACAGCTGTACACAGCCCAGGGCACTGTCAAAGATAGTATCCGTGGTTTGTAGGACAGCTGTACGCGGCGAGGGTTTTGTCAAATGTACTATTCATGGTTTATATGACAGCTGTACGTGACCCAGGGCACTATAAAAGATAGTATCCTTGGTTTGTAGGACAGCTGTACACAGCCAGGGCACTGTCAAAGATAGTATCCATGGTTTGTAGGACAGCTGTACACAGCCAGGGCACTGTCAAAGATAGTATCCGTGGTTTGTAGGACAGCTGTACACGGCCCAGGGCACTATCAAAGTAATTATCTTTGGTTTGTAGGACAGCTGTACGCGGGCAATATCAAGGATGTTATCCTAGAATTATAAATATAAATGATAATCTTGGGCGAGAGGACAGCTGTGCGCGGCTCAGGGCTATGGCAGGGATACCAACCTACGGTTATAAGATCTTTGTACCGGATTCAGAGCTAAAGGATTTTAGCCTTGTGTTAACAGACAGCTGTACATGGTTAGGGGCAATAGGGTATTCGGCTTGTGTTTAGGACACCTGTCTATGTTCCAGATCAATAGGAAGTTAGCCTTGTATTATATATGGCCGATGTACGTGGCTCAGAGCAATAAGATATTAGCCTTATGTTATGAGACAGCTGTACGTCATTCAGGGCTATAGGATATTAGCCTTATGTTATGGGACAGCTGTACGTCATTCAGGGCTATAGGATAGTAGCCTTATGTTATGAGACAGCTGTACGTGGCTCAGACCTGAAGGATATCAGCCTTGTGTTATAGGACTCAACAATGATGAGAGATATGAATGTACGTTGTTTGCAAAGTCCTACTGGTAAAGGTTAAGTCCTACCATTTTCATACAGATGTCTTGAAGAATACAATTATAAAATAACCCCCTATAAAATGCAAGCAATATATATCATGATAGGTATTCGAACTAGTGGATGTTGTATGTACAGATTGTTCATGAAGAATTCATTGGGAGACAAGAAGATCAGAGATATTTTTTTCCCTTCTTCTTCGTGAATTATAATTCTGTATAAATTATGGACATTTGGGTTCGCCTAACACCAGCACATTCGAAACTTTTGTTGGCTTCTCTCAAATGACCACGGAACAAAGACAAGCAACGGGGACGATAAGCTCATTTGCCCCGAAGCCCAGGCCCATGTAAGGTCCGATGCCATGTTGGCAATCCTGTGCATGTCAGGCATTCTTGAGGCGCGTCATTTACTTTAGACCGGGTAAAAAGTTATCGACGAATTATTTTTATTCAGGAAGATACATTGACATATTTGGCAGTAAAGATGCTTCCCTTAGTTAGTGCTGCTCACATGCCCTTAATTAGATTTTTTCCTCTCAATGCAATTCATGTTGATATTAATTACCTAAAAAATAACAGTACAATTCACCTGGGAAACAATGCAGCAGAGCAATAATTATTTTTGAGACAGAGTAGATTCGTGTGTTCTGAGACGGTTCGGGCCCATGGTGATGATGGGTGTAGGCAGAATGGTGAAGAGGTGATGAAGGCGGAGGTGATTGGACTTAGGTCCAGAGGGAGACTAACGTTTGGGTGGATACATGGTGTATAACAGGCGTTAGGAAGAAGAGACATGAGTTTGGAGGTAGAGAGAGAGCGTGCAATAAATAGGCTTGAATGGAGAATGGTTGTGAATGGATAATTTTTTGACTGCCTTAATGTGCTTCCCTCCCTTGGTATCTTTTTGAGAAACGGTATGGTTGTGGGTGGGGAGGAGTCCAGTCAGAATGATTTGGCAGGGGTAAACCAATTACGCTGTGTGTTTCGGTGTCTTCTGGCCTGACCCTTCAGCGCAAAAGAGCTACGTTTTTTGAGTGTGAGTATATGAGAGGAGGAGGGGATTCGGCCTAGTGAATGTAATTGTATCCTTAACAGTTGAAACATATAAGAGAGTCTGTATCTATAGCATAAGGGAGAGTCTGAATCTGTAGCATATGGGAGAGTCTGTATCTGTAGCATATGGGAGAGTCTGTATCTGTAGCATATGGGAGAGTCTGAATCTGTAGCATATGAGAGAGTCTGTATCTGTAGCATATGGGAGAGTCTGTATCTGTAGCATATGGGAGAGTCTGTATCTGTAGCATATGGGAGAGTCTGTATCTGTAGCATATGGGAGAGTCTGTATCTGTAGCATATGGGAGAGTCTGTATCTGTAGCATATGGGAGAGTCTGTACCTGTAGCATATGGGAGAGTCTGTATCTGTAGCATATGGGAGAATCTGTATATGTAGCATATGGGAGAGTCTGTATCTGTAGCATATGTGAGAGTCTGTATCTGTAGCAAATGAGAGAGTCTGTATCTGTAGCATATGAGAGAGTCTGTATCTGTAGCATATGAGAGAGTCGGTATCTGTAGCATATGAGAGAGTCTGTTTCTTTAACATATAAGAGTCTGTATATGTAGCATATGGAAGAGTCTGTATCTGTAGCATATGGGAGAGCAGGGGATTCGGCCTAGAGTCGGTGTCCGTACCTGTAACATTTCTCGATTAATTCTTAAGCTCTTTGCAATCGGGTCAAAGATTGAACATCAGGTTGTTCAATCTTCGTGCTTCCCTGTAGCCGATTGAAGGCTCGATTGAAGGAGGAAAATAAGCTTGGAAATTCATTTATTTGTCCTCCATCATGAGAACATAGCAATTCAATATCAGCAATGTATGCAGGAATGTTGAATTTATTCGTCCATGATATCGGGAATCTTCGATGCCGGCGCCAAAGGATTGCGCTGCAACGAAAAAAAATCCCTCCACGAGACTAAATTAACCAACGCCCAACTTACTCCACGTTAAGAACATCCCAAGAGAACGCCACGGTTATCACTGTGCTTCTCGACTGATCCTCACAGCTTCATGTAATTATCGCTAATTGGGGACCTGGTATCAAGACTACACCACACCTCTGATAAGCTCAAATGCACTTCCCACCACATAGGATGAGGGGCTGCTATAACAGAGTTGGGAAGGTGTGTGGGAACCCCGACATGGGGGGATGGGTTGCTATAACAGAGATGGGGAAGGTGTATGTGAGCCACGATATGGGATGAGGGGCTGATATAGCGGAGCTGGGCAAGGAATGGTGGGAGCCACGGCATAGGATGAGGGGCTGCAATAGCAGAGCTGGGCAAGAAATGTGGGAGCCACGGCATAGGATGAGGGGCTGTAATAGCAGAGCTGGGCAAGAAATGTGGGAGCCACGGCATAGGATGAGGGGCTGCAATAGCAGAGCTGGGCAAGAAATGTGGGAGCCACGGCATAGGATGAGGGGCTGCAATAGCAGAGCTGGGCAAGAAATGTGGGAGCCACGGCATAGGAT
>SDVV010036442.1:0-10949 GCA_016164225.1 Gammarus roeselii
TCAGTTACTGGTGAGTTGTGTAGGCAGTTGTGGCTTCAGTTACTGGTGAGTTGTGTAGGCAGTGGTGGCTTCAGTTACTGGTGAGTTGTGTAGGCAGTGGTGGCTTCAGTTACTGGTGAGTTGTGTAGGCAGTAGTGGCTTCAGTTACTGGTGTGTTGTGTAGGCAGTTGTGGCTTCAGTTACAGGTGTGTTGTGTAGGCAGTTGTGGCTTCAGTTACAGGTGTGTTGTGTAGGCAGTGGTGGCTTCAGTTACTGGTGAGTTGTGTAGGCAGTGGTGGCTTCAGTTACCGGTGTGTTGTGTAGGCAGTGGTGGCTGCTGTTACCGGTTTGTTGTATAGGCAGTGGGGGCTTCAGTTACCGGTGTGTTGTATAGGCTGTGGAGTTCGAAAGGAATTACTTCACACGAATTGTGATATTTATGTCGCTGTTTGCACCTACCTACGCTTTATTAGTCCCATTTCTAGTTAAATATCTTCCAATGTCTGTGTTAGTGCTGTGTGGATGTGTCGCTGGTTGCACTGTTGCTTTTGTGTTGGTGTTCCTGACGTTGTCATGAGTCAGTGTGTTGCTTGTGATGGTTCGCTCGCGCCACAGTCCTGCTTATCTTGGCATGAACGTTGAGGCGGCCGCCCTGTTTGGGTTGAGACTGTTCCTGAGTCGTGTTGTTCTATGATGACGTCGCCCAACGTTGAGCGGCCGCCCTGTTTGGGTTGAGACTGTTCCTGAGTCGTGTTGTTCTATGATGACGTCGCCCAACGTTGAGACGGCCGCCCTGTTTGGGTTGAGACTGTTCCTGAGTCGTGTTGTTCTATGATGACGTCGCCCAAGTCTCGAGTCGTATTTCGGTGACATCTTACCTGACTTTTGTCGTACTCTGGTGGCGTCGCTCCTTACTCGTGTCATACGATGGTAGCGTCGTTCCTGTTTTGTATCGTACTCTGGTGGCGTATTTCCTGACTTGCGTCGTATTCTGGTAGAGTCGTTCCTGACTTGTGCCATACTGTGATAGCGTCGTCCCTGCCTTGTGTCGTACTCTGGTGGTGTGTTTCCTGGCTTGCGTCGTACTCTGGTGGAGTCGTTCCTGACCCGTGTCATACTCTGGTGACGTCACCACTGTCGCGTGTCGTACTCTGGTGGCGTTGTTCCCGACTCGCATCGTATGTTGGTGACGTCGTTTCTGACTCGTTTCGTGTTCGAGTGGCGTCGTTCCTGGCTCGTGTTGCATTCTGAAGGCGTATATCCTGACTTGTGTCGTACTTTGTTGGCTGTGTTCTTGAGTCGTGTCGTACACAGAGAGAAAATGACTTGTAAAATGTACAATATTTGTCATGTTGACCTGTTCATAGCCATATACATGTAAATGTAACAGGATTTCGGCAAATAGTCTGTTTGAATCTACAATTATTTTCATATTGATTTTAGATCTTGTTGAATTTACATGTATCTGATAAATTATGCCGGTGTTTCACTTCTTTGGGCCATGTTCCCGGATGTCGTGTTGCCACAACATGATTCTGGTAACTATTACATGATACTTTATAAGGAGTCAATTTGCATGAATTTGCGTCGCAACAAGTCTTCTTCATTCATCAAAATTCATCAAAACTCAAATCAAATATCATAAGGAAGATAATTAATAGAACAGTATATACTTCATCGATCCCCTCGGATCCTCAGTCTCTGACGGCGTAGTGGTATTAGTCTCAAACTCATGGCTTCAGTGTCTCGGGTTCGAACCCCACTCGTCACGGATCTTTCACCTCTTTTGATATCATTAGAAACTCAAGCTTGTGTACCGCTTTCAACCTTTGAATGAATACCAAGCGATCATCATTTATTGAAAAATATAGTTTATGAATAATTTTATAAGGAGAAGCTAATTTTTGTTTATAGCCTTCATGTAATAGTTACATGACGAAATCATTTAAATTCAACAGTACAAAATATGTAAATTCAAAAGGAAAATCTTATTGGAGAAAATTCAATAAGTCACGTCATGTTGAATTTACGATATACATGTATCTATTACCATACATTTCTCTCTGTGAGGCTGGTGGCTTCGTTCCTGACTCGAGTCGTACTCTGGTGACATTTAGCCTGATTCGTGTCGTAGGCTGGTGGCATCGATCCTGACTCGTGTCGTACTCTAATGACGGCGTCCCTGGCTCGTGTCGTTGCGGCGCCTTTCTTCTAACTGTATATCGTGCTGCCGCGGTTGTTCAATTATTTCCTCGTTGACGGTGTCGTATAAGGCCGTGCAAAAGGGGCAACAGCGCAGAATCTGCGATGTGTCATCCCTACATGTCACGCTGATGTAGTAACTTCATATTATGCCGCTCTGTAAGCAGTGAGAGAAACTCAGGACATTTTATTTCACTGTACCAAAAAGAAGACGCTCTCATCAATCTTAGTTTCCCGGCCGTCGAATTTTGCATCACTGGCCACGAGATTTTCTCACCAGAATTTCCAATCCTTTCCACCACCGTCCGCGACGAGGGTAATCGGGTCCAACACTTTCCGCGACGAGGGTATCGGGTCCACCAGGTCCGCGACGAGGGTATTGGGTCCATCACCGTCCACGACGAGGGTATCGGGTCCACCACCGTCCGTGACGAGTGTATCGGGTCCAACACTTTCCGCGACGAGGGTATCGGGTCCACCAGGTCCGCGACGAGGGTATTGGGTCCATCACCGTCCACGACGAGGGTATCGGGTCCACCACCGTCCGTGACGAGTGTATCGGGTCCACAACCGTTCGCGACGAGGGTTTCGGGTCCTCCACCGTCCGCAACGAGGATATTGGGTCCTAGCGCATCTCCTCTGACAAACGACCGTTCCAAAACACAATCATTTCTTCGTCTTCTCTCTCATTCTTCCTCCGCCACCTCGGATCATCGACCACTGGGGCAGACGACCGTGAATGAGCGCCCGTCCGCACCCTCAAATCCCAGCGGCAATTCTTCTATTCCGTCGGACGAGCGCGTGCAGTAGCTTTCCTCATTCTGACGGCCGCCCAATGTGTTGGATGGCGCGTCATTTATTCTGACGGCCGCCCAATGTGTTGGATGGCGCGTCATTTATTCTGACGGCCGCCCAATGTGTTGGATGGCGCGTCATTTATTCTGACAGCCGCCCAATGTGTTGGATAGCTCGTCATTTATTCTGACAGCCGCCCAATGTGTATGATGCCGCATCACTTATTCTGACAGCAGCCCAATGTGTATGATGCCGCGTCACCTATTCTAACAACCGCCCGATGTGTATGATGCCGCGTCACCTATTCTGACAGCCGCCCAATGTGTATGATGGCGCGTCACCTATTGAGACAGCCGCCCAATGTGTTGGAGGGCGCGTCATTTATTCTGACAGCCGCTCAATGTGTATGATGGCGCGTCACCGATTGAGACAGCCGCCCAATGTGTTGGATGGCGCGTCACCTATTCTGACAGCCGCCCAATGTGTTGGATGACGCATCACTTATTCTGACAGCCGCCCAATGCGTATGATGGCGCGTCACCTATTCTGACAGCCGCCCAATGTGTTGGATGGCGCGTCATTTATTCTGACAGCCGCCCAATGTGTTAGATGACGCGTCACAAATTCTGACTGCCGCCCAATGTGTTGGATGGCGCGTCACCTATTCAGACAACCACCCAATGTGTAGGATGGCGCGTCACCTAGTCTGCCAGACGCTCAGTGTGTTGGATGGCCCATCACCTATTCTGACAGCCACCCAATGTGTAGGATGACGCGTCACTGATTCTGCCCAGTATGTCGGTAGACGTCTCCCATTCCGTCTGTTTCCCAACGTGTTGGATGGCGTCTCACTTTGTCAGCCGCCCTGTGGTCGCCTGGCGCCTCTCAATTTTTCGAAAGATCATCTCTCAAGCTGTCGTAGCTACAGTAAGTCTGTCAGGATACAATCACTGCAACTGTCTGGAAGGACATGTATCGTCGGTTGCCTACATTCTTGGCTTTAGTGTCGTTGAAACATCATTAAAAAGCAGCATCAACAAGGAACACAGCAGCAAAAATCCACAACAACAATAAGGAACAGCAACAATCATCAACAGCATCAAAATCAACATCAACAAGAAGTAAAATCAACTATAAGTAACATCAACAATAAGCAACAGCAGCTAAAATCCACAGCAACAATAAGGAACAGCAACAATAATCAACAGCAACAATAAGCAACAGCAACAATAAGCAACAGCAACGATAAGCAACAACAATAAAGAGCCTTAACAACAATAAGGTAGAGCAACAATAAGGAACAGCAAGAATAAGCACGACCAACTATAAGCACGACCAACTATAAGCACGACCAACTATAAGCACGACCAAGATTGATCAAGACCAACAATAGGTCATGACTAATGTTGCACCAACTATAAACACGAGCAACAATGAGCATGAACGACAATAAGCACGAGCAACAATAATTGCAAGCAACAACATGCACGAGCAACAATAAGAAAGAGAAACAATCGCGAGTAATAATAACAAACAACAATAAGCCTGAGCATCAGTTGCACCGGCATCAGAAACAGCAGCAAGCGTCCCATTGCTGTGTCGTTGCTGAATCGTTTTTTCTTGTCTCGCTTCCAAACCTGCTCGAGACGCTTCGTCTGAGGAGAGGATATGGGAGGTGGCGCCAGACGATGCTCTGGCGCACTGGCACACGGAACTGACTAACTGGTAGACGGCTTCGGCACACGGATCTGACGTGCTGGTTGACAGCTCTGGCGCACTATCACACAACCTGGCACGTTAGTTCACGACTCCGGCGCAAATGTACTCAATCTGGCACACTGGTGCACAGACACCGGCTTTGACGCTTTGGTAAACGCTATGGCACACGGCTCTGTCCCTCTGATAAACGCGGGGTTACACGGCTCTGCCGCTCATACGTTGGGGCACACGGCCCTGGCGCATAGGCAGGTGAACGTGACACTCACACCGGCATGATACCGACGACGTCTCCACCGAACGATATTGACGAACATCTAGCAAACATTTTCACCCAATCTCTCACAAATGGCACCTGCCCCTCTCAATGGAAAGAGGCCAACGTCACCCCAATATAAAAAAAGGGACAAAAAGTGTCCCGGAAAGTACCGCCCAATAAGTCTCACTTCAGTCATAGGTAAATTGATCGAAAGTTTGATCACGGATACCTAGAATTAAATCAGTTAATAGGCAACTCTCAGCATGGCTTCAGACGCAATCGTTCATGTCTTACTAACCTGCTGCTTTTTTAAAAGAATTGAATTGAATTTAACGACGCGAAATCTCCGATCGACATCATTTACCTTGACTTTCAAAAGGCTTTCGACAAAGTTCCTCACAAACGCTTGGTTAGTAAGTTGTTGCACAGCATCAGTATTCGAGGCGAACTCAAAAACTGGATAAAATGCTGGCTCACGGACAGACGGCAGCGAGTCGTACCTAAACATGAGTCAGAAGATTCATCCCACAAACCTCATTCTACGAACTGATGTCTAACGTGTTGATGTCTCACCAACAGATGTCTCACTAGCCTCATTTCTCTGAGGTGATTTCTTAAGTGCAAATGCCTCACGTGCTGATTTCTCACGTGTTGATGACACTTGCACTGAGAGACAACCCTAACCCACGGGCTGTGTCGTGTTCCAGCGTCATGAGAGACGATGATGGTGGTTCAGAGTCTCAGACGAAGTTGACGGGTGGGGGTGTCGCATAGAGCAGGAAGTGAGACGTACCAATGAGTCGAGGCCTGTTGGTGACGATGTCTCGCAAACAGGCACAGATTTGCCTCTGCGATGAGGCTTGCTGCGGAGGGTGTTGCACAAAGCAGGCAGTGAGAATTGCCACTGAGTCGGGGCTAGCTGGTGACTGTCGCCAAAGCAAGCACTGAGACTTGTCTCAGCGACAAAGCTTGCTAGGAAGAGTGTCTCACAAGCAGGCAGTGAGACGTGCTACTTTATCGAGGCTGGCTGGTGGCTGTCTCACAGAGCAGACAGTGAGACTTGCCACTCGGATGAGTATAACAGTGAGACTTGCCACGGAGACACTGATGCCTGAGGCCATGTTCCCCCTGAGCTGAGACCCGAACAAAGCTGCCTTCACGGCTATCCTTGCCACCACCTATACCCCATCAACCTCCTCCCCTCTGGTCATTCTCCCTCTGCTGAGTGCTTGCCTCATGAGGGATGATTAATCACCTCCCTCGTTGGGGGGGTTCTGTGTCCCGACTTAAAATTCATATTCATTGTATTATAAATTATAACTACTTAACAAGCATTAATTTTTCGCCGTCGGGCGGTGATTTTCAAGATCCAATTGTTGTTAACGTGTGTTATTCAAATGTACGTCTCTCTTCAGTTAATCATTATATATAGTCATCAAATCGTGGATTTACATCTGAGTAGTAAGGAATCATTATACTGAATTCAACATATGTGCTAGGAAATTTCACAAAAGATACCATTGCGCATCATTGTAATTTGTTATGCTCAGTTGTGGATGCCTTCAATGAATTTCACGTGGACTTCTTGTGAGATTCGAATCCTCTTGTTGTTGTTAGTTGCAATCCCTTGTACCGCACAGCAGGTACGAAGTGCGCGTGAGTACCACCGGTACCACTTCGTTAAAGTATTGGATGTTGCCGTTGACGCAACTTGCATAAATTGAACTTAAAACAAATCGTACCTCCTGCCCTCCTCTCTCCTCCTGTCCTCCTTCTGCCCTACTCTCTCCTCCTGCCCTTCTCTCTCCTTTTCCCTTCTCGTCTTCGCCCCTCCTTTCTCCTCCTGCCCTCCTCTCTTCTCCTGCTCTCCTCCCTTCCTCTGCCCTCCTCTCTCCTTCTTCCCTCCTCTCTCCTCCTCCAATCTTCTCTCCTCCTGTCCTCCTCTCTCCTCCTGTCCTCTTCTCCCCTCCTGCCCTACTCTTCCCTTCTGTCCTCCTCTCTCTTCCTGCCCTCCCCTCCTCCTGCCTTCCTCTCTCCTCCTGCCCTCCTCTCTCCTCCTGTCCTCATCTCTCCTCTTGCTCTCCTTTCTCCTCGTTCCCTTCTCTCCTTCTGACCTCTCTACTACTGCCATCATCTCTCCTCCTTCTCTTCAGTCTTCCAAAACCCTTTTCTCTCCTCCTACTCTTTGCTCTCTTACCTTCACTCTTTCAACCAACTTCTTTCCGACATTCTTTCTTCCTTCTACTTTCTCATCTCCTTCAACACAGTTCTCTCCTACCCTTTTCTTTTTTCCTGCCTTTTCTTCTCCTGCCTCCATTTCTTCTCACGGACTTTTTTCTACTTCTGCCTTCTGTTCTCCTCTTGAATTTTTTCTAAATCTGCCTCCTATCTCCTCTGGCCCTGTTGTTCGTTTAGCTTCATTTCCCCCCCGTTTTTTGTCCTTTTGCCCTGTCTTTCAATTTATTTCCGACCCGTTTTTCTCTGCCAATATTTTCTCTTTTGATCCTCATTCTCTCCTGATCATTTTTCTCTTCCCATCCTTTTTTCCTGATTATATATTCTCTTCCGATCCTCTTTTTACCTCCTACCCGCCTATCTTCTACCCACTTATGTCATTCTGCCGTCTCGTCCACTGTTTTCCCCTCTCAAAAAGCACCTCCTGCCATTTTCGACCCTCCACCCTCCTCCCAAGCCCTCACGTAGGCTGATGCCTTAAGGTAGCCTTGTGTCGGCCTCATTGATCGAACGTCAGCCCTGGCGTACACCCTCAGCTCTTCGTACCGCTGCTCTTCGTACTGCTGCTGAGGCCAGATGCGTCGAGTCAACCTCGAAGTCCATCTCTTGTTTTCTGAGTCAACGATCTGCAATTAAAGTCTCGAGAGTACCCTCAAAGGTTCAAGAGTACCCGCAAAGTCTCGAGAGTACCCTCAAAGGTTCGAGAGTGCCCTAGTGATTTTTGTTTTGCTTGCCTAGTCTTTATACTTCTTCTGAAGTTACTACTTGTTGTTTGTATCCTGTACATATGTCTTTTGTATTTTGCTTACATTGATCTGGCTTTCCTTGCATAGTCTTTGCTCTGCGTGCCTTGTCTTCTTTCGTACCTATATTGTTATGCCTTCCTATAATTATTTGTTACCTTTGCTCCATCTTTGTTTCATTTGCATAGTCTTTGTTCCATTACCTAATCTTCGTGCAGTCTTGGTTCTGCTTGTATAGCCTTTGTAATGCGTGTCTTTTTTTTGCTTTTGTTTAATAATTGTTAGTTTTGCCAAACATTATTTGATATGCTTGCCCTGCCTCTGTTCTTCATGCTTGGTCAGGTCTAACCCCGCTTGTAGAGGCCTCTCAATCATCTCTTTCCCATACCTTGTTTCTAAGTCCCGTTTACATTCTGCTTGTTTTTTTACTCGGCGTATTTTTGCATTGCTTTGTCAATTGTGTAACTGTTCCACTCGATGAGTTCCATTAAGAGACTTTTTAATCTTCATAAAATCAGTTTAGCAGGAGCCGTTTGATATTCTAATTTGTGTCATATATTTTGAGTCCATGCTCTGAACGGGGACCCATTCATTCTTAGTTCAATATCTGCTGCTAAAAGAGGTTTACCCTCACAAACCACCGCCGAGCTTTTATCCGCCTGTGTATTTCCTCCTCGCACGATCGTAAACATTTAAATGAGTTATTACCTTACATTTATAGTACACATATACCCACCTATGTTATGTATTGAGGTTCAAATAACGGCGTATTTGAGTAATTATTCCTTATACATGTGTTCTTCACTACCTACGGATACCCACTAAGTTGGAAGCTACTCCGAAGGGATTCAAGTCTTTCGTGCATCATCCATCGTATGCCTGCAAGGTCGTTGCCTGCCAACAGGGTAACGTTGCAAATCTGTTTCTTGGGTGTCTCATCTTACCAACCGCTTCGGAAAAGAATCCACATTGACCACCTTCATCCGCCGCTCCTCAAACGGGGCATAACCTGCTAAATCAAGATTAGGGCGCAGTGATAAGAGCGTGTTCAGCTCGTCTTCCGTCATTATGACGTGATTAGCTCGTCTTCCGTCATTATGACGTGATTAGCTCGTCTTCCGTCATTTTGACGTGATTAGCTCGTCTTCCGTCATTATGACGTGATTAGCTCGTCTTCCGTCATTATGACGTGATTAGCTCGTCTTCCGTCATTATGACGTGATTGGCTCGTCCTCCGTCATTATGACGTGATTAGCTTGTCTTCCGTCATCATGACGTGATTAGCTCGTCTTCCGTCATTATGACGTGATTAGCTCGTCTTCCGTCATTATGACGTGATTAGCTTGTCTTCCGTTATCATGACGTGATTAGCTCGTCTTCCGTCATTATGACGTGATTAGCTTGTCTTCCGTCATAATGACGTGATAAGCTCGTCTTCGTCTCATTATGACGTGATTAGCTCGTCTTCGTCTCATTATGACGAGATTAGCTCTTCTTCGTCTCATTATGACGTGATTAGCTTGTCTTCCGTCATTATGACGTGATAAGCTCGTCTTCGTCTCATTATGACGTGATTAGCTCGTCTTCGTCTCATTATGACGTGATAAGCTCGTCTTCGTCTCACTATGACGTGATTAGCTCGTCTTCGTCTCATTATGACGTGATTAGCTCGTCTTCGTCTCATTATGACGTGGTTAGCTCGTCTTCGTCTCATTATGACGTGATTAGCTCGTCTTCGTCTCATTATGACGTGATTAGCTCGTCTTCGTCTCATTATGACGGGATTAGCTCATCTTCGCATCATTATGACGTGATTAGCTCGTCTTCCGTCATTAGGACGTGATTAGCTCGTCTTTGTCTCATTATGACGTGATTAGCTCGTCTTCGTCTCATTATGACGTGATAAGCTCGTCTTCGTCTCATTATGACGTGATTAGCTCGTATTCGTCTCATTATGACGTGATTAGCTCGTCTTCGTCTCATTATGACGTGATTAGCTCGTTTTCGTCTCATTATGACGTGATTAGCTCGTCTTCGTCTCATTATGACGTGATTAGCTCGTCTTCGTCTCATTATGACGTGATTAGCTCGTCTTCCGTCATTATGACGTGATTAGCTCGTCTTCGTCTCATTATGACGTGATTAGCTCGTCTTCCGTCATTATGACGTGATTAGCTCGTCTTCCGTCATTATGACGGGATTAGCTCGTCTTCCGTCATTATGACGGGATTAGCTCGTCTTCCGTCATTATGACGTGATTAGCTCGTCTTCGTCTCATTATGACGTGATTAGCTCGTCTTCAGTCATTATGCCCGGCCTGATCATCCTCTCAGCTGCTCCATTCATGTAGCCAATAATAGTTCCACAATGACAGACTTCTCCAACAAACGAGACCTTGCATGGTTGGGGTTCTGAGTATTCCGGAAGTTTCTTCCCAACCGATGCCCCGGTGGTCAGGGAACGATGCTCCCCAGATGGTCCACCTTGTGATGACCGGTAAATTACATCACCAGATGGATTTTTTTTTATTAATTGCTCATCATGCAGCTATTTTTTTGGCGCGATAGCTCGTGGTTTCCTATTTGTCTATTGCCTTATAGAATTCACACACTGTGCTGCATTATTATTATGTTGTGACTAATCGTTTTCGTGTTCTTCAGAAATTCCTCCTCCCTCCTGCTCCTGCTGACGGGGGGGGGGGGGGGGGGCTGACGGGGGGGGGGAAGCTTGTGTTCCCATGCGGTCTTTATGCTTATAGTCATGTTGCAGACTGTACAGTCAAGCGTTGCAGAGCTTCGTCGGTATTTAATGTTTTACAAACAAGTTTTCATGTCTTTGAAGGTTTAGACCAACTACCTATTTTTGTTCGTAAAATTCCATTAGATAGAATTTCCCTGAAACGTATCACTTCTTATTTTCCTAAATCGTATTACTTTTAATTGAACATATTTTTGAAAGTGACCGCCATTTCAACCTTGTGAGGAATTTGTCTCGCTTAGTCTCGCCCGTCTCTCTTCCTA
>SDVV010036443.1:0-10949 GCA_016164225.1 Gammarus roeselii
TGTTGCATGCATGGCTGAGAATTGGTACATTTCCCCTTCTTCAGGCATACCGATGTTTTGCAAGCCTGTAGTGGACGAACATAATTTTACGTGACCATATTTTTTGATTTCGTGCATGCCCTGCATGGAGTATGAACAATAAAAGTTCTCTCTTAGTCTCGTTTTTCTGAATGTACGCATAAATGCAGAGAAACATGGAATGAGTGCGACATGATTAGCATCTAAGATTTGCACTAAATGGATCGTGCGCTCCTCACTGGCCTCTAAACTGCCTCTGTATACACTAACCAGCTCATAACCTTCTTTCTCTTTAGTGAGCTGATACAGTCTAATGTTGACATCACAATCTCTTTCAATGTTTGGTAAATCTTCAAAGGCCACAGGTGTGTTCATGGGAAGATTTGAAAAGGTGAAATATGCGTTTCTAAACGGGATGTAAGTTAACTCTGTTTCACGTATTTTTTGAGAGAGGTTTGTATTTTTAGGTAAATGGAAATGGGCAACCATGCTTGTCAGGACACAATTATTATTTTTTGTCTTGATATTGACAATATGGTGCCTACCTGGCCATTTTTTGGGCCAATGAACATAATTACCCAGTCTTTTTGATCCTTTAGCCCCTGTCTTGTAGAATTTCAGTTCAACAGCGGTGACTGTATTAATGCTCCAGCCACTACCTTCTAACTCCTGTTTTTCTAATTTATTTTGTAAATCTACCCCGAGATCCTCAATCAATTCACTTAATTCCACTGTTTTTGTTAGCTGGATCGCTTTTGTGTTTAATATCCAGTCCTTGTCATCTATAGATGCACGCTCCATGGTTTTCCCCATTTTAACCTTCGCGGTGTATCGGAGTCTCTGGAATGTTCCTAATTTTAGTTCAATATGCTTCACTAATTCCCTGCATCCTAATGTTATCAAGGATGATACGTTGACGTGTTCAGTGATTGGGATAAATGTCGATGTTACGAAATGCTGGTCCAATATACCTTCACAGGTTGGTGGGTGAAATATAGCCACTCCCGACTCGACAGTAGACACCTCAACAGTAGACGGTGCATCAGTAGACTGAGCGATGAATGAATCAACAGTAGCCTGAACTCCGGGTAATTCCGGAGCAGTAGCCTGAGCGACGAATGGATCAACAGGACACGCTGCACCAGTAGACTGAGTGACGGATGGCTCAACAGTAGCCTGAACTCCGGGTAGATCCGGAGCAGTTGACTGAACTCCGCGTTGTTCCGGTAGGGAGGCAGAATCGCATCGCGGGCTTGCGCTAGGGTTCGCGGGTATTGCGGATAATGCGACGCTTACAGTAGGGCTTACGGATATTGCGTGGCTTGCGCTAGGGCACGGTACGTTCCCTGCATCCTCCAACAATGGCGCATTTACCATATCGTTTTGATTCATCCTACAAGAATAAAAACACTACATTAACAAATAACGCACGGTTAAAACAATACACAAATTAGCAAAGATATCTTTAAAATAAAAATGAACTGGTTACTTACATTTTGCGAGTAAGGTGTGACGTCAACGAGATTAGGAGCACAAATAATGTCTGGGCTGCAGCACACGCTCTTTTATACATTAGTAAACGATACATGTTGTAACCTGTTTGCCTGCATCGGCAGGGTACCGCTGAGGTGTTGGATACATTATCAGTTTACCGATGGTGACGATCGATCGAAGCTGAAAATTTTATGTCATCGACTCTATCAACATTTAATGTTTTTGAATATTACTTTTAATAAAATAGGATTTATCGCTTGGAGACATTAAATCAAAAACTGCACAAGTCCTTACTAAATAGCTAGCTTCCTCAGTCAAGAGGAAATCATGCTGGAGCGTATTCAATCACATGAGCTAGGAAGACACCCTTAGGAAGACAACCGATGGTGAAGATGTAATAATTATTGAAAATATACACTAAGTTTTGTATATGCCCGACTTGGTAAAAGGATCTTGATGGATGATAAGCTCGAGTCTGTTGGGCGTATGCCTCTCTCTGCCATGACTGGATCTGCTGTCGAGGTTGCGACCAGTGAGGCAGCGGATGGCGCTTGTAGTTTGGGTTACTAGGCATCGGATCACCCTGCTAGTTTGGCCAATGACCGGCCAGCGGATACGCTGGAAGAAGCTGCGTCGATCTGCACGTGGAAAATATTTATGTATTAAAACATATATAATAATATATAAAAGTGAAAAATGATTACAGTATCCAAAAAATATGTATCGACACTTTTCGTTACACATACCTTATCATTCCTGAAGTTCCGGATTGATCTGGTTCACCTGCGATCGAGTTGTTACCGTGATATGTTGCGAAATGATAATAGATTTAAATCAATTGCTGGAAAAAAATATATATATACGGGAACAATAATGTCAATTGCTGGAGAAAATATAAACGGAAACAATATTGAATAATGTCAAACATATTGGCATATCGACATTAGAGATGTAAAAATTACCTGGTGATGCAGAATGGGTCATTGACTTTAGCATGTCCTTGATGGAATACATCTGCAAAGAGAAAGAAAAAATATATAAATTAAAGATTCATTAAAAAAGTCTGTTGTCAGAAAAAAATGTATATAAATTAAAGGTACATTGAAAAATAGTCAGTTGCCGATTGCCTGTTGGGGAGAATGGAGACTGTTAGGTTTGCGGACATTAACCTCTTCGTCAAACCTGCACGGTTGTTTGTGAGCGGGTTCTCATCCAGCGGGAAGAGCGTCCTTGTAGGAAAAATAATTAGTAAATACATTGATAGTTTCGATGAGGTCGTTGTTTCAGGATCTGAGCACTTTCCTGTAAAAAAAACATGAAAAAATAAAAATTCATACAGGACCACTCGCATTCGATCCATTAGCGAAGAAAACTACATGTAAACTACTTGTTGTCTACGATGACTTTATGATGGAGTCAGCGTCTCTACGTATTATTGCATCTGTGTTTTGTCGGGGCAGGCATGCAAATATCAGTCCGATATATTTAAACCAATCACTCTTTCACTCAAATCCATTCCATCGCACAAATACCACACATTTTCTTATCCTACGCATGCGCGATATCAATCAATTACGTTATTTCGGCAAAACATTTCTTGCAAAAGAAAAGATTGAATCGTTCATCTCGTTGTACAAGCTACATATGGAACAAAAACCATACGGTCATATCTTGGTTGATTTCACAAAACCAAGTTCTTCAAAACTTTTGATTAGATCTCAAATTGCAGGACATGAATTTGAACAAGTGTTGCCAGTATAAAATATAATGTACACCCGATTTGAGATTAGTAGTGAATTAGAATGGAGAGTGTCTACTACAATCCGGAGGCTGTTGGGTCGTACTCTAGCGTGAAGGCTCTACATCAAAGCTATCCGAATATATGTTCGTCTACAACAAGACGCGATGTTGAAAAATTACTACAAGCATCAGAAACATTCACACGATTTAAACAAGCACCCTTGAAATTAAGCAGACGTATCTTTACAACTGCACGTCCTGGATCAATTCGCTGTACAGATGTTGCCTATGTGAAAGAATATGCATCTAAAAATGATGGTATTAGATATTTATTGATCGTCATTGATATATACAGTAAATATCTGTGTGTACAACCCTTGGAAGCTATTACATTTAAAAATGTAATTGCAGCATTTGACAAAATATTCAATGAACTAGTATGGCCATCAACTCTGATTTGTTCAGATCAGGGCAGTGAATTAATATTTTAATATTTTAATATTAAAAATAATAATATTATTATTTTGCTAGCAAAAACATTTCCATTTATTACACATACAATAAGATTATCAAAGCTTCCCCAGCAGAACACGTTATACGGACTATAAAACTTAAATTGGGAAAATATATGCATGCAAAAAAGACTGAACGCTATATAAATGATTTGCAAACACTTGTAACGACATACAATATGACACCACATTCATCATTATTGGGTCGGACCCCGTTTGACGTTTATTTGTTGAACGATCCGAAGCAAATTCGAGCCTTGCTAACGGAAATGTATAAAATACGACGTAAAGGTATAAAAGTTCCCAGTATACAATTAAAGGTGGAAGCGTACGTACGCCTTCAGTGCAGGGATCCCACACTCAAGACATTTAGGCGAGGACACGAACCAAAGTTCACGAAAGAAGTGTTTCGTATTTCGCGTGTTAATCAAAAACATTACCCTCCGACCTATGAAATAACGCCACTCGATACTGATGAACCCATCAAAGGTTTTGCCTATAGGCAGGAACTAGTTCAGTGTGACAAACCTGATATTTATGCTATCAAGGTATTCAAGACCCGAATTAAACGAGGAAGAAAGCAAATCTACGTGATATATGCTGAATATCCAGACAGCAAACCTATGAGGATTAATGAAGGAAACGTTGTGTCGTGATGTGTGATAAACGTACTTTGAAACGAAAATTGAATTTTTATAATAAAATAAATCAACTAAAATCATCCGAACGTAGTCAACTCGTCAAACATTCAAGTGATAAGGAAGTTAAGATCATCTGCGAAATTTCGAAATATAGAGAGCGGAAAATTGGCCTGTGATAAATTAACCAAGTCACGGATAAATAAATTAAATTCTCTAATAAAACAATTAGGTAGTAAATCGTCTGGCGGTAAATCTTCCGAGGCCAAAAGGAAAACATTATCAACCGTGCGTGGAGGGTTTCTGTTAAATTTACTATTACCTGCAGCAGTCAGTTTTTTGACAAAAATAATCCATGGATGAATCGATTTATTACCTTGTTCCAAAATCCAAGATGGATAAGCTTACGACAACTCATATGGGCGGTAACGTGTCACCCATATCTATCACAACAGGGCCAGAAATAGCAAAACATAGCAGAATGTATCACAGTCAAAGATTGAGTAGGCGTGTAGACGTAATGCTAGATTTGAATACATCGTTGAAATATCACTAAAATTATTTAATTTTATTAACGGACCCTATCGCAATAGCATATCTACCGAGCCCACACAGGAAGCGATCAAACAAAATGAGTCACAAAATAGCGATGATGTTGCAGTAATATATACGGCTACATTACCTCCCGTTGCTAAGACACTATCCCCAGGATTGCTTCACTATCTTAAATCTAACTCGGCACTTATATTTGAATCGAACGGGCTCGTTAGCCATCCCAATGTCCAAAGCCGTGTTCATGTAATTGATCTATTAAAAAGTTTATTGGTAAATAAGACAGTAATAACTCCAGACGCAAATGCAATCATTCAGACATTCCTGGATAAAATGCCAAAAGCATTCTATACAAATAAAATATTGAAAATTGAAGAGAAGGAGGATGAGATAAATGCATTTTGGGATACGTTATAGTACACAGTATCACTAATATAACAATAAACCACTGGTATACGATCACTGAACAAATCAGAGCATATCCTAACACGCAAAATAACAAGATGAAACACGTTTCCCCGGTCGTATCAGTTGTGGGAGGTTGTGAGACATACCAACCAACATGTATGACCATGTGAGAAATCAATACTGACAGGGGGGGCCATGACTGACACAAAAACATGGAATATATATATCCCTAGTACCACGTAAACATCGCACATAAATCCATCTACAATAACACGTATCATCACGCTGATACAAATAAAGCATAACTGGTTTACGATCACTGTATAAATCACACCGTAACAAGATGAAACATGTTTTCCCAGGTCTGACCAGTTGAGGAGATAGTGGCACCCAATAGGCAACTGTTATGAGCGCATGAGAGAGAAGAGCGAAACTGACAGGGCCCAAGGCAGGTAAATAACATGAAGTAAATATAACCTACTAGCATGGAAAAAATCGAAATAAACATCACACATAAAAAAACATCAACAATAACACGTATCGTAACACCAATGCATCAATATAATATGTATAGCAACGCGTTAATATCCCACCTTATGGGGAACGAATGACCGTAGAACCTTTCGCTAGCAGTGCAGAGGTGTGACTGAGCTGCCAGGGGAATGCCCATCGTGTTCATACCTGTACTGCAGCGTGATGAAGCAGGTATCGCGTGCCTCCATCTTAGGATGTCGTGCGGGTGAGAGGGAACCCTGGGTATATTTGGTGACAGCATCTTGGGAACATCATGCTTATGATGATGTATATATATAAATATATAACCGACTTCTAAATAAATCATTGTAACATTAGCAAGCATGGATATATTACGTTTATCACCACATCGTCTAAGAATATATACCATAACTGTAATTACAATATTGCTGGTTATATTCCATTTATTCGACCTACAAATACAGTAAGCTCATACATATATAAACAAATCACATGCAATGTGACATTTGGTCATAATATGACTGAAAATGAATCCGAGGCGAATATCGTAGATAAAACAATCGGAGAAAATAACAAGAAACTAATTAAATCTATGCCACGTGTAAATTGATCAACATCGTACCTCGAAGAAATGATATCAAGATTGAAAAATTCCTCATGAACGTGTCTGTAAATCCACAATCCCGCAAGAAGAATATGTGTGGAGTCTTGACGTTTAATACAGCTTGTAAATTATTATGTAATTGTCAATAAAAAATATCATTTAAATGTATGTTTGTCAATATCCCCTAAAAAAACATTCAGAGGACACAGCAGTGCACGTGCAATATGAAAAGCAACGAAGTTGCAATATCCCCGCAAGCATTGAAATGCTAATAATCTTATGTAAATATATAACCCGTTAACATGTAAAGCCTATCCGTCTGTCCGCTTCTTACGCGTCAAACCAGTTCCGGTACTCTCCGCTCCCGCCCCCCGTTTCTGCGCATGCCCCGTACGGGCCGGCTGAGTCGAGGTTGCATGCACCGCGCCCTACCCCACCAAAATGACTCCAGAAAGCGGTTTTCGGAGTACTTTACTCTACTTCCATAGGTGAAAGGGAAATCAAATTTTCCAAATAAAGAGACCAAGTTTTAATCAACCGCTTGTGCATGGGAAACACGTGAATAACCCACAATCACCTAATGGATGAAGGCATGAGACCGGACGCGTCACCATTCCCTTGTTGCCACCAGGTGACATCAGTGTGAAACACTTACTTATGGATTGCAATGTACTCACAGCAGCCCGACTAGCCTTCTTAAGCCCTCGTGCAACTTATAAAGCCTGCTCACTGACCCAACTTACAGGAAAAATTAATAGCTTTCGAAAAACATACTTGACTATGTGAAGCTGGTTAAAACCGTATGCGGTTAGATCCTCTCTGTCCCTGA
This sequence comes from Gammarus roeselii, assembly GCA_016164225.1. Lineage (NCBI taxonomy): Eukaryota > Metazoa > Arthropoda > Malacostraca > Amphipoda > Gammaridae > Gammarus > Gammarus roeselii. The sequence continues at coordinate 7,291 of SDVV010036443.1, forward strand.
ACGCACTTGCCTGCTTGTATATCGCAGCCGAACCTCCTACGTGACTTCGCGCACGAAGGCGTGCGAACCTACCAGATTCTTCGAATCTTCGTACCCTACGGGGGAACCGGGTTACACGTGTGCTACCCTTTACAATCGAAGCAATTCGGATGTAATGGAGAATTCAATCATATTAAAAGACCATTTACACTATTTCAAAGCAGCAGCATCTCGACCCACGGCCAAAGCTGCGCATGTACTAGAATAATACAAATATAGAATTCGTTCTGTTGCTTATGTACAACTTTTTGAGATGCTATAGTTATTTGTAACCCATAATATTTAATAACCAGAGAAAAACAATCAGCCGTTGCGCAGTTTCGAAGAAATATGATGGTTCACCCCGAAATTTCTATTTTATTCCGACACTCACTCCAGATGAGACTGGTATCTTATACTGAGTGAGCCATACGGGTATGTTGAGCTAAAAAGACTTGTCAAGTAAGAACACGTAGGGCCATACCGTGTATAAACGTAGTTATAGATTTATCAGAAAATTGTAATTTCGAGGCACCTGCGCGTGCAAGACGCCAAACCATAACATGAGAACGCACCCTTGTGGACACCGTAATTCATGAGCTATGGAATACATGTAACGATGAGGGTATGCAAATAGGACATTATTCCGGGGAAACACCGATCCACATCTGTGAACTTCCGTACTGGTAGTATTCCAACCGCTGTAATCTAAGCAAAGGAAAGACAAATAAATGCTGCACATGCAGTAATAAAGTTGGTCTTGGAATGGCATTGCCATTTGCATGCATTTCCGATAAGATGCGTCCTGATTTGGGAAATTCGCTATAGCGAATTGGACATCGGTATCTGCATTTGTCGTACCGAATGAACGTCAGAGGTAACGTAAGCTGTGCATGGGCTTCTCCATCCAGACGCACAAGGAGTGGATAGTTTATGATCCTTTGATTAGTGTCAGGACGTAGCTGAGTTTCCCTCAATAAACAACGCAACATGAACATAGCAAGAAGGATGGAGGCAGTACACAAGCGTGGGGAAAGTGGTGGGATGCGCAGGATGTACATATGACCTTTCAAAGGAAATTTCTCTCATTTTTTTGGCGGTGTGAAGTAAAAATCTCACCATGTGAGTACGCATCTTAGTGGACACTGACATTCGAAAGCATATGGACTATTAAGGCACCCGTGAAGGAAGGCAGGCGAAATATTATCGAGGAAACCCTGGCATCGATCGAGCTTGTGACTTTCCGTTCTGGTAAATACTCTAAACGAAACATTACTGGGGAAACTCCGACGACATCTGTCAATTTCCGTACTGATTAATCATTTCTAAATGCCGTAAATTGAGCGAGGCGAAGACAGACAAAGCTGCGCATGCAGGATTAAAGTTAATCTGAGAATGGCAGGGCAATTTGCATGCATTTTCGATAAGCTTCATCGTGACACGAAAAATTCTTTGTAACGAATTTGTCAAAGGTATCTGCATTTGCTGTACCGAATATTGATGGAGTAAACATGAAAACATGTCAAAACTGCAGAGGTAACGCAAGCTGTGCAAGGGCTTTCCCATCCAGGCGTACATGGATTGGAAAAGTTTATGATCCTTTGATTAGTATCACGATGTAGCCAAACTTTCCTTCGATAACCAACGCAATGTATGTAAGCGTGAAAAAAATTATGGGATGTGTAGGATGTATATAGGACCTTTAGAGATAAATTTCTCCCTTTTTGGTGAAGTGAAGAAGTTTTAGCGGAAGGAGGAGGTATTGATATGAAGTAAGCCATTCAGGCCAAGAATTAATATAAGTCAGCGGAGGTCAGCAGAGGAATGTATTGTCAAAGAGATCAGTTCGGGCATCTCCCAGAAAAGAAATATCAAGTTAAATAGGGAAGACGACAGGCCCTAAGCCTGAAGGTCCATTTCCGGCCGTTGGGTCAAACGCGAGATGCATTCGTGTAGTTATATAAAGTAATTAGTTAATAACCCTGTATCATGCATGTAATTAGTGCAAATTTAGTAATTGGTTGAAACATTTTACACGTTATTGTTGATGGAATACCTTTCGTAGTATTTTAAAACGTGTATATGGTTCGACTCATCTAAGCCTTACTTCTCACTTTGAGTCGGTGAGTGGTTGATGGAATTGTTTGGTCCAGTTGGACATGAAATTACAAGGCTTCTGGTATCCAAAGACCAAGATTGCACATGCCGGTTGAAACAAGAGTTGGGTCCTTCCAGAAAACACCTCGTATATATACAAGAACCCAATAGGGCAGTTCAGTTCAGTGACCCTGAGATCGTGATGTAGAGGTTGTCGTGTTCCGTGTAGTTATGGGATACATGTATTTTCCTTCTTATATGACACCTTTTATGTAAATTGTAAGCGATTAACTTGCCCATGCCATATAGATGTGCTTCGTCCATAATGATTAGAATTGTTGTTTATAAAGACTTGACGTAAATTAGACATGTATCGATTTTTTTTATTAACGTTATACGCCTCTCAGGGAAAAAAAATATATTGAAATAAGTTCGTTAAACGTAATACGCCCCTCAGGCAAAGAAAGTGTCCTCACCAAGCAGCTAAATCTTCCTCTTAAGCCTGGAAAGGAGACGACCTTCATGATTGGCCCAGGCTGTCTTGCGTTGTTGGGGCTTGCTCCTAGTTTTGTTATACTCTAGGGTGTACAAAGTGTTGTGGGACCGGTTAAAGTATAACCAATAGGACTATAAAAGCCTGCACTTCACAATGATACACCGTGAAGTATCATTTAGGCACCTCCAACTGTGTTTTGAACGGAATATATGTGAACTTGACCAAAACGAGTGCCGTTTCAAATTTGTGTTGTGAGTGCCGGCAACAGAAGGGAATTTGAAGGGACGCGTTCAACTCAGTCACTGCAGGCAACACGTTTTCTAGGCTGCCTTGCTACGGTCACCATATCTTCAGGTTTTAGGACAACAATATCCAAACAAACCTTATTCAATTAATCGTCGCCAAGTAACACTTGAATACCACGCAAAAAAAGTTAATACATACCTTCTAATATTCACGTGAACGTGACGGTATCCTGACCAGAGGTGGACAGTTCCCTAGTGTTTCCCTCAGCTGACTCTCTACCCTCCACGCCCTGCCTAGACCTTTAAACTCCAGTGCCTCTATACTTTAAAAAATGAATAAACAGAACAATGGGCGTCCGATACAGATATATATCGTGTAGTGTTTTTGTTTGTTAAATAATATCTAGAACTAGTTCGTTCATGAGACACTTGATCTCATTTTATTCAGTTCTGTGAAAATTCTGGATTCAAATTAGAACATACAGTGCAATATCGGACAGATTCAACATCTTGGCTTCAACCTAGAACATACTGAGCAAAGTTGGATTGACCTGTTCAGAGAGTGCTATAACTAAAACACATATATTTTAGTTAGATAACTGGAACTGAGGAGCATTTGAAGAAAAACGAAGGGGCATAAATATTGATCCCACCTAACTCAATTTTTCAACAACATAGCTGTTATCAAGTAAGCTGAAATTATAAATGCATCATACTATATGTTGAACTATGGGAACATCGTCAGTCGTGATCTTCTGAGTGTCTCCTCACCGCCTGTTTTGTGTTGTTTGTATGTACGTACT
>SDVV010036444.1:0-10949 GCA_016164225.1 Gammarus roeselii
ATTTTAAAGCCTTCTATCTTTTTACGGGGTAGGCGCTTCTGCTACCACTTACGTAAATGAAGGTAGTATTCCATCAACAAGAACGGCTGCCAGAAAACGGAAACCAACAAAACGGTAGCAGAAGAAATGACTTCTTTTACGAAAACCAAGTGAACGTTAACTGTCGGACAGACGAAAGGAAGAGCGACAAGCTTATAAGGATCAAGTAAAGTGGATCTAGGAAGAGGAATAATTTAACTCTTAACATCTATTATACAAACAAAAAAGATCTGAAATTTAATTATGAAAAACAACTGCAGTAAGACCCTCTGAAAAGGTTCAATGTTGTATACAAACATATTTATCCCGCGGAAAATAGCAACTTATCTACTCGTACTGCATTGAATCCACCCAGTGCACCCTTGCTCGACGTATCTTCTCCACTTCCAGAATGGCTCCTTCAGGACTTACCTCATCGAAGACCACAGAGAAACAGTGACTCGTACGCACTTCACCGATAACATTTCGATTGTGCACCCACCCCCAGAAAAGATGTGACTACTCACAGCCCTTCAGTAACCATCATCAAAAAAAACTGTCAGCATATCTGAAGTTGTACAACAACGTGGCCAACAATGAACACATCCTTCTTAGTAACGCCGTAACAGTTGGCCCTACGCATTGGCATGTAACAGCGTCCTCTCATTTTGACTATTGCCTCGAAAAGCGTCAATAATCATCAATAAATGGAATCTCATATCGTAAACATCCTCTGTAAACTGCAGAGAAATGGATAACAGGGTTTCGAAAAAGTGAATATCTATTTCCTAATACCTATGCTCAAGGTACATGATCAATGGCATACCTCTTATGCTCAAGGTACATGATCAATAGCATAACCCTTGTGCTCGAGGTACATGATCAATGGCATAACCCTTATGCTCAAGGTACATGATCAATGGCATAACCTTTATGCTCAAGGTACATGCATGGAGGAACAGCCTAGCAGAACTGAACCACTGGCGCATCAACCCTAGTCGACTGGTGCAATTCTTTGAGGAAAATAACGGCTCTCAAAACAGATCACACGGAAAGCAAGGTCCCACATACGGCCATTAACTGCGATTACTGGCTCTTCTCAAACGGTCTGGGGCACCAGGGCTTAGAAGCGCACAGAATAGGAAACTAGAAACTGAGACACTTAGTTTGCTGAAAGCAGCACACACTGAAACATTGTTTACATTTAAAACTTTATTTGACGGCAAATCAGGTTATTCCAGTATATGACTTCATGCATGGTCTACGAAAAGTGGTAAAACACCGTGAGAGGTTCATCATCGAAGAATTTGAATAATCACCGTTATGATTGTAAACCACTTTGTCTCAAACTATTCACTAAGGGAGGGCCCGACTCATTGTAATAATTGGTAAACATAATCAAAAAAACGTTTTGGCGGTTTTCAGACGAAATATTTAGGATGAAAGTTCAGTGTTCACAAAAGAACATTTCAGTACCACCAACCGCTGACCTTACGCTTCCTTTCTAAAGAGCATTTACCCTACTTTAATATGTTTGCAGCAGCCTCGCCCCAGAGTTCTATTCCATAAACATAATAGAGTTGATGATGGACGAGGACGAAAGAAGGCCATTTCCATAATACCCCATTAGAGCGTGATGCTTCACACAAAGTGATTTATGTGACCAGTAAAGGTGAGTTCATCACCGACCATTATCCCAAGAAATGTTCAACTTCTGGTTTGTGTGAGAGGGGTATTTCTGATGTGAATGAGCTCACCAACCCCGGTGTTTCTATTTAAGAATTCCCAATAAGAGGTTTCTTCAATGGTAAATGATAGCCAGTTGGCACTAATGCAACGTATCAATTCAGGCTAGGCTAAATTGCTGTATAGATTTCGGCACAGATCATGAAAATCAGCACCTTGAGCAAAAGCTGTGGTGTCCTCAGCGAAGTGGATCAATAGTAAATTGGCTATACACAGCCAGCGCGTTCGTGTACAGCGAGAATCGGTCCTAGGATTGAACCCTGAGGTATACCCGCCGATACTGGCTGCTGTACAAATTTGTAGACGTAGCTAGGTATTGACTTTAAATGAGTTTGTTTGCATTTGTAAGATTTAATTACGGAGTGAACTTCAGCAGGGCCAGTAGTTAGACACACGAAAGCATTAGGGTGTCGCGGCACCTAATCCAAAAGGCTGATGCGGCACCTAATCAAATTCATTAATATTAACAGAGGGAATTTGATGATCGAGAGTATCAACTACAGAACTGACGTACCGATAAAATTCATCAGCCACCACCACAGGATCAAAAATCATTTGTTTATTTACGTACAGATAAATTGTCCTCGAGTTTCCGAACCTAGTAATTAATATGGCCAGTGGCTCCATGTATCTCCGACATTTATGCCAAGTTTCATAAAAGTATGGAGATGCATGGGTCAAATTTATTCTGAAAGTACCTGATTTTACACAAGCATTTCTTATAATTCTAACACTAATCGCTGCAGGCTTGGTTTTGACAGGACAACCCTGGTACTGGGTGCACCTTGATTGAGCAGTGTTAATTTTTACAAGGAAAACGCTTGTTTACAGAATATTTCTCACTAAATTTAACACACTTGAAAGTACAAATCTAAAGTGGGATGGGTTAGTGCCTGAATGGCCCCTTAATTAATAAATTAATAAGAAAAAAATACAAATCTGTATTTACACTCGAACGATGTGGTATCCTTCTTTTCAGCACAACAAAACAGTACACAAACATACGCCACAAATCTAGAATACGAATGACGATAAGCTAAGACCATCAGATCAGATTAAGTAACAATAGAGAGTTCATCATAACTTGTAACTGAGTAAATGGGACCGTGTATGAACGGAAAGGTATATACGACTCTCATAACTGAACGTAGGTATACGACTCTTTCCGCAACATGTCGCGACCAGAGAACCATCATTGTAAGTGTTAGGTGAACAATAGATGTTACGATCGGACATTGGAATATTTATATAAAACAATCCATATGTAGTCTTAATTCTTAATACATTTGGTAGCAAAGAATGTTCGGAGTGGTTAGTATAACGACGAAACGCGGATTTTTGACTCAGACAATGAAATGATTAGGATGTATCTAATTACTTTGGGTCCTGACTTAGCCGCTATGTATCTCGGACATTGTAATTATCAATTACTTTTGGGTCAAGTTAATTACTTTTGGGCGGATAACAGACCAAAGAGGCTTACGGCTGGCTTAAGGGTGGCCTACGGGTGGCTTACGGGTGGCTGTCGGCTGGCTTACGGTTGACTTACGGGCGGTGCAAACGGATGGGCCTAGATTGGGAAGGTTTTATGTTATAAACATTTTAATTTATATGAATTAATAATGTTTATTGTATTTCTAAATGTTTTTTCTTCTTTAGATATCTGTATTGAGGGTATACTTGGTCACTAATTGTTACTCGTTACATCTATTTATTCGTTGCTGATATAAATATTGTTATAACTCATTTCTGTTGGGGTGGGCTGCGGTAAGGGACCCTTTAGGCAAGAAGTTGGATGTGCTTTGAAAAATTAGGAGAGATGGCTCATACCTGTTATTTGAATGTTTACATCATTTCCGTGGCATGATTGATATGTTTGAGTGTTTATATCATTATATATTTATGTCTGGTTTAATGATTCTTTATAATTTTTCTGTAAATATATGTTTGTATTCTCATATAGTTGGGGTATAATTGACTCATTCGGTGGTTGGTTGTTGGGTTCTTAACAGTTGGATGCTTGATTAAAGCCTGTTAGTTGGATTTGGGGCAACGTTTTGTGTTTTCAATCTATTTATCTCATATGTATATAATATCTATAGGAATAGCATGGTACAATAGTTTGGTAGTTGGCGGGTTGATGTATATATTTCTTAGGATGCAGTAGCTTCGTTACGAGAATCTATCTACCCCATAACGCATTATCCAGTTTTGAACCAGATATATCGGTGTTATTATGTATCCGCATGTTGCAAATGGACCGTTATCAAGCGTTCTGGTAGTCTTATCTCGATTATTTTTATATAACGAGTATCGGTTGGATGCCCTAGAGCGAGAGTAGCTGAAAAATATGGATTTATAGTAAGTTATTGTAAAGTTTTATGTATACTTAGTTATGATCGGCTAACATATGTTGCATTTGTATTGTTTTCGAAATTTTGAATTGTTATCTCATGCAGTTATAGGATTTTTAAAGATATTTTAGGTTTGCATCTTCCATGTACCACACTATTTCCAGCATAATTGGTCGGTGATTGCATTATTTTGGTATTTTTAATGTATATATATATATGACATTCTGTTACGATTAAGCCGTGGTTACTTTAGTTAAAGAAGATTTATTTAACCCTGTTTTGGACTGAGTTGGAGAATAATTTCATCAGATTTCTATATACTATAGCGTGTTCGTGTAGAAGTATTCCACATCATTCGCTTTATGTTTCAGTTATGTAAATCAGTCACTTGTCTAGGCAACTTATTCACGTTAGTTGTTTGGTTGGTTACATGCAATTTTTTTTCTCATACATCATGGTTTTGAATGTATGTTTTGGGTATGGTAGAGAATTGATCTTCTTGCTTCATTATAACTCGAGCGCTTTAGTATATATCATTCAGTTTTTGTATATTCTCTGTACAGTTTCCATCTTCGATGCAAGGTATTGGGTATTTTATACAATTATAGGAATATTAGGATATATTACGTTTTTATTTGCAACGTAAAACATTATTTCTGGTATAATTTAGTTACATGTCGTATATTTTTTTATTGTTTTATGTATTTTTTTCCATCCTGGTACAATGTTTGACGTGGATATTATAGATATAGATGATTCAATTTATTACAAACTTGATCTTGTTGTTAGCTTATTGTATGTTTACTGTATGACCATACGTCTATGTTTAGGAGGAGTTAGAGAGTCCCCTAAACAAAAGCTCGTTGCATTCACGTTTATTTGTATAAGTAGACCGATTTACTATTAAGGATACTCTAGTGTTTTACATTTTTTAAAGTTAGTTAGATCAGAGTCGAGAGTTACGTCGTTTTTTGATTTTTATTGTATGATTTTTTCCCCGACAATCCAAGGAATGTATGTTTTTAAAGTGTAAATCCATACTGCAACTTTGTGGAATTTCGTCATTGAACCCTAGCAAGTGTGTAGTTTAACGTTTTAGGAGACGATTAACTGGATTGATGGGTCCTGGTGTAGAGGCGGTTCACACTCTTTGGTTGTCATTTGAAGTTCATCCATGTTCAACGTGAATTTGTAAGTTCTTGTGGATGTTGGTCTTGAGTTCCAAGGGTTTATTAGAGAATATGCGACAAGCTACTGGTCGTTGTAGTGATTTACTTAGGTCGTCAGGGAACAGATGCCCAGAGTTTTACGGCCACACTCTTTGAGACTTATGTAAAGCCCATTGTTGACAACTGTACCTGCGTATAAATTCTCGGTTATGTCCAGGATGTCACTTTGCTCGACGTCATTCAGAGATGATGGACTTGACAGATGCATGGTATGTCTGAGGTATTGTACCATGACTGGGTGTTACCTCTAAATTTGTTATATATCAGTGGTAGATTGCTGAGAAGTGACCTAGTAAAGCATTGTAGAGTTCGTTGTTATGACACAGTGGGCTTTGATTATGTTCTACTAGAGGCATAGCATCAGTTAGGTCTAGGAATTCGTTATAGATTTGAACGGATACCGTAGTATTATTACTTTATTATGCATGAACTTAGTGTTTGTTTTAAATGGCAGATATTTTCGGTATGGCTGATATGTTAGTATACTATTTTTCAAGAATAAGATCACGTGTGATATTGGTGTAGGTTATATCCTCTGAATGTGTGGCAGGATACGACGCATATCATAGTTAATCAATGTCGGTTAGAGTAGAGTAGAGAATCTTATTCAGCTATTTTATAGTTGTTGTAGGATGATTTCGAACTGTTATCATAGGAATATACCTGTTTTAGGTATAAATTCTACTAATTTGATGTAGTGTGGGGTATAATTTTGCTTAATTGGATGTAGTGGTTCAAAATAATTAATTGGATGTAGTGGTTCAAAGCTAGCTAATATAAGTTGATTACATGTTGTTTTTCGCAAAACATTAGACCTAACATTGCTCGCCTAGTTCATTAACTGTGTATGTATGTAGAGTGTATACAGGGCTGTGTACGTATGTGCATGTGTATGCTCAAGCGTATGTACGTGTAACATGAGTTTAAAAAAATGTATAACACAAATTAAAAATTCAAAATTTCAAATTTTCGAGGGGTAACAGAGCCAAGTAGGTCTATTGGAGTGATAACTTGGCTACTTAAGTCAGGTGTTATCCCTTGGAAATTTGAAATTTTATTGAAATTTTGAATTTAAAATTTTTGTTATACATTTTTTTTAAACTCATGTAACACGTACATACGTTTGAACATACACATGCATATACGTACACAGCCCTTTACACATACAAACATACATAATTGATGACCTAGGTGAGCAATGTTAGGCCTAACGTTTTGCAAAAAACTACATGTAATCAACTTATATTAGCTAGCTGCATACCGAGATTGGAATCAGTGTCACGTTGAGTGTAATTGGAGCACGACGGCTCGTCTTCAAATAAACCACAATGGTTGTTCACGTGGCAAAAATTAGTTATCGTGTCATGGAAGAAGAAATCTTCGAAGATGATATGAGTCGGATCGAACAAATATTGACTAGTGTTGAAAATCCCAGTCATCTCAGAAGGGGTAAAACAAGAACCAAAAGAGTGGGAGATATCATTCATATATGGATGAAGGAAAAAGGAAGTCGTCTTTGGGCAACTAATGTCGACGCGTTATAGTCGTATGTAACAAAGTTCATGGGAAATAAGCAAGCAAACCTCGAAATCGATATGATCCAAGTGGAAAATTGTCATCATGACTAACAAAGCTGAGGTAGTGGAAAAAAATTGTGCTTATGAATAAAAGAAAATCTGGATCGTATGCAACAATTTTTCAATAATAAAGATCAGAATGACTTTGAATTGGAGAAGTTTCGAATAATTGTGGTTCAAAAAGAAGAAAAAATACATTTGTGGACTCACGGGAATAAACAGTCTTCGGTATTCGCATCATAGATATGATGGAGCATATGAAAATTTTTGAGAGGACACTGAAATATAGTGATGATGGGTATGGTTGGATGTACGAACCATGCTGTTTTAAATCAAAAACGAGGTTAATGGCATTGATGATGTCAGCAAGATCTGTAAATAAATCCAATAAAAAAATAATGAACCATGGAAATCCTTTATCAAATGTTTATATTATCCTAGACTCAAAGGTTAAGCCATGAATTGCAATAAAATACATCAAGTCAGTTAGTCGGAGGTACCATCGAATTGTCGACATCAGTAGAAGAATATGTTTCAATTGTTCGAGCCTCGGCTGAGATACGGCGGTCTTGTGGCGGGGAGATTGGGCACCTCCACCCTCTGTATCCGCCTAACTTAGCCACCCCCCTAACTAGGGGGAAACGGCTGTATGTCTATACATACTATACATGAAACGAAGCTCAAAATCTCGCTCATCACAAATTTAAACATTGCGATAAACCTATCTTGCGGGGTAAATGATCTAGATGTGATACAGATTGGTAGGATATAAATCAGAGTCCGATCAGATCTTGCTCAGACAATTTTGTATATCTGTTGTAGAAGGATGGGGTATAGCTTGAGACACCGTTTATTCGAAAGTGATGGGGTAACGGGGGTCTGTAATCTGTGCGAAAAAGGAATACAATTGAATAAACATAAATCCACCAGTAATGTGTGGCGACACCTGAAACAAAGTCATCGTCATGAATATGAAAATTGAAGGAAAAAAACATGTATATTAAAGTGGTATTTAGAGTCGTGTGGAGGGCTTCATATGCATATATCAATGACTGAATACCATACATAAGGTTAGGTTTTTGATGGGTGTGAATAACATGTAGAATTGTGTCAAAAAAATCAAGAATCATATGAAAATGGCTATAACAATCAAACAAACGATGTAATGAAATTTGCTAGATCAAAAAAGAAAGTGTGTATCAAAACTGCAGAGGATAGATCAAAATGTAGAGTCAAGTCGAGATATTTGTTACGCATAAATCCTAGAACACTGAAAAAATCATATGTAAGCAAGAATAATCGATCGGTAATACATAATTCTTGGTTAGAATATGTTAGGTTAGATTAGGATGATTAGTTCTTTTACCATAACATGACATGAAGCTGATCCACATTAAATATCTTGTAACAAAAGCAAGGGCCTTAACTCCAATAAAAATCTCAGCTCAAAGGTAAAATGCTACAGATGTTAATCGAGCCTGTTTATGTGCACAACAGTGTTTATATGCCTACATTGTGTCGACATATGTGCCGGCACAGGTGCTGCCATTGCCTAGTATATGCCTACATGGTGCCGGCACAGGTGCCGTCATCGACCAGTGTATATGCGTACATAGTGTGTGATAATAAAAAAAACTACGCAAAATAGAACCATGTGGAGTAATTTGATATGGAGAACGACAAAATTCCATCACAGACCAGAAGAAAAATGTTACAGATGGTGAACGAGCCAGTACATTAGTGCAAATGTGTGCATGTGTCTACATCGACCCTGTATTTATGCATTGTGCAGGCACATGTGCCGCCAACGACCCTGTATAGATATACATTGTGCCGGCACATGTGCCAGCACAGTGCCGCCAACGACCCTGTATATGCCTACATGGTGTGTGATAATAATAAAAAACTACGTAAAATAGAACCATGTGAAGTTATTTGATATCTACATCCCATAAAATTAAGGACTAAATATGATACATAACCATCAAACTTGAATGAAAATAAATAATTATTGGTCGAGTTGGTTAGGTTGCCTAGGGATTAATGCATTTGGCAGTGTATGGCAACCCTTTTTACATTCATTCATATTTGATCAATGTTGTCGTACATTGATATATATTTCGCTAATTATGTACGTTAGACATATCCTAGATCTTGTTGATTGCAGACCTTACATCACAGAACTACTACAGTAAAATGTTGGAGTGGATTTATTCAATATTCGTTATAATAGAGGGAAATGATAGGAGCAACAAATCCAACATTACAACAAAAATCTCATTCTAACAGCATAACCATTCATAAAATTTGCTAACGCTTCATCACCCATAACAATCACTGACATATGCAAGCAACATTTAGTACCGATTTTAACACTGCAGTCAACTAGCGAGCGATCACCTAACATTACTTGAACTAATCGATATTACTGGACTTGTTACAAGCAAAGTGAAAACAAATATATATGTAGGTATACAATCTGCTAAAGATTGGTAAAACAATAGAGCCAAATGAATATATTTGATATAAATAAGGCTTGAATCAATGAAAAAATACCTAAAAAAATTATGAAAACGGAAAAAAATATTTTATTCTTGGTTAGAATAGATTAGGATAGGTTAGGATGGGTTAGGTTTACATCCCCTACTTAGCAAACCTATAGTGACAAATTATAGACTGGATATAGAGAATGCTCGAATAAGTCAGATATTCTGAATTGAAACGAAATCTCAAAACAAAGCCTGAATTAATCAAAAATTTCTCACTGTACAAACTGCAAACGGTTAACAAACATTTATAAAAGTACTGGCTAGGAAGACGACACACACCCAGGACACGACACTGGCTAGGAGGACGATACACAACCAGAACACGGTACTGGCTAGGAGGACGATACACACCCAGGACACGGTACTGGCTAGGAGGACGACACACACCCAGGACACGACACTGGCTAGGAGGAGGACGATACACAACCAGAACACGGTACTGGCTAGGAGGACGATACACACCCAGAACACGGTACTGGCTAGGAGGACGATACACACCCAGGACACGACATTGGCTAGGAGGAGGACGATACACAACCAGAACACGGTACTGGCTAGGAGGACGATACACACCCAGAACACGGTACTGGCTAGGAGGACGATACACACCCAGGACACGACATTGGCTAGGAGGAGGACGATACACAACCAGAACACGGTACTGGCTAGGAGGACGATACACACCCAGAACACGGTACTGGCTAGGAGGACGATACACACCCAGAACACGGTACTGGCAAAGAGGATGATTCACACCCAGGACACGATACGGGCTAGGAGGACGATACACACCCAGGACGCGGTACTGGCTAGGAGGACGATACACACTCAGAACGCGGTACTGGTTAGGAATACGATACACACCCAGGACACTGTACTGGCTAGGAGGACAATACACACCCAGGACGCGGTATTGGCTATGAGGACGATACACACTCAGAACACGGTACTGGTTAGGAATACGATACACACCCAAGACACGGTACTGGCTAGGAGGACGATACACACCCAGGTCACGGCACTGGGTAGGAGGACGACTCAAATTCAAGGCACGGTACTGGCTAGGAGGAAGATACACACCCAGGACACGGTACTGGTTATAAGGACTTTACAAATTCAGGGTACGGTACTGGCTAAAAGGACGATACACACACAGAACACGGTACTGATAATTCCTACAGACACTGCACAGCGCCACACATTAATCGGTCAGAGGAAACAGGCCGACCCGGTAACACATGTCCAGCAGCCTGCTCACCAGTATCATGAACACAGCTGTTAGGTACTTGGACCTATGGCATGCACCTTCAAGTCAAGTTTTGGTTACGACTTGTGCCGTAAAACCTACAGCGACCATATCAAGAGATGTTAGGAATTCATCCGTATTCTTGCCAACAGATCTAACAATAACAAGCGGTACTCGGAAGGATGAGCGAGCAGACAACATAGCCTCATGATATGAAGTATATGCACTCC
>SDVV010036445.1:0-10949 GCA_016164225.1 Gammarus roeselii
ATACATTCTCTCCATTCTCTTCCAGTCCACAAATCGAATATCCCGGGCAACCGCCCAACTCGAATACTTCGAATTTGGAGGAAATTGATTAAAATGTTTATTGTATCCCGGGGAAGAGCTGTAGATTATATCATTTATTCTGGTATGGGCCACTGCGAGTGTCACCCAGCATGTGCAGGAGCTCAAAGAATTTATAGTCACCCCCGTTGTAGCGGTGTGGGGGTCAGAGGCGGCCAAGGTATGAGCTGTTGGTGATATCACAAAATCATTGCCAGGGCCAGAGCCGCCCAGGGCAGGAGCGGCAAGTCATATCATACAATATTGTCTGTACCAGTGCCTGGGATGAAACCGCTGGCCGGAGCCTTCAGCCTGGTGATGGGCGGTGTATGTGAAGTCCAGAGGGCAGGAGCTAGAAGTGATGTCCTCCACCCTCTTGATGGCGGTACGAATGGCCAACTAAAACCAGAACAGGAGCAGTGTGTGATATCATTCACCTTTGCTAGGGCGATACGTGCTCTAGAGCTGGACAGAGCAGAAGATATTAGTGAAACCCCCGCACTCGTTTGGGCTCTTAGATGAGCCAGAACATAACACGGCAGGAGCTGTGTGTATTATCCATAATTCTCGTATGAGCTTGTGCAAGGGCCGGAGCCAATCAGAGAAAGAGCTGTAAGTGATATCATCCACCCTCTTTAGGGCCGGTGCAATGCTCAGAACCGGCAGCGCAGGAGCTACTCCACTCTTTCGCCAGCGTTGTTGGATATGCATCACATGTCCTTAATTAAGAGGGTCGGATCCTCCGGAGAACTCGCACTGTTAAAATCTGGCAACTGTTGAATCACGGGCGTCTACGGAAGCGGTATGGGACGGTGAATGATCAATTGCTGGTTGTTGCAAAATATTTCATATCGTCTGCAATATAAATGTATTGGCGGCGCAATCAGTTTCGCATAGTTGGGGCTGTCCACAAAAAACAACTTTTTAACATCTTGGTGGCACATGTTTCGATTGAAAATATAATGCACATTGCTTGTATATATTTTTTATTTTTGTAATGTCAAGAATTTAGATTTGGACACGATTTTTTTCAAGTTTGTGCTTGGGGTTTGACCTTTGTAATTATCCACTCCAGAATAGGGGGGTCTCACAGGCACCAAAACAGTTCTATTGCTACTAAACCGACACTCTTGGGGCCTCGAATATTTCGGTTTATAAAGTAATCCTGTAGATCTGAATCATTCTTAGAACTACGAACTGGATTCCAATCGATTTTCCGATGGTATCCAGGTGCTCACTTCAATTAATTCATGCTTACCTCACCACTGAAGTTTACCTATGGGTTCTGTTCACTATGGCTTACGAAACAGAGATAATCACGAAGTGAAGGTGAATTGAAGGATTCCCATGCACGGTCTACCTCAGGACTCCCAGAAAATCTGCCAGTGAACTCTCTCACTGAGGGGATGAGTGAGAAGCAGATATCTTTACGATTCAATATTCAAGTGACGGCACAACCCAAGTTCATCTGTCCACATAATTTATAAATCAATTAATTTCAATATGAGGTCGTGAGTCATTTTCATTAGGAGTCAGCGTCCAGGCCATCCTCCCCACTCCCCACAGGGGTCATACATCCATCAATACCCGTTGCCTGACTCAGTCTGTTCCTGAGGGCTTGGAACTGCTAGTGACTTATTGGTCTGGTTATTAGTCGCAGCAAATCATGACTGAGGGAGCATCGAGAAGGCTGACAGGGAGTGGGGATCTTCTGAAGGAAGTGAAGTGGTAGGCTGACTGTGTTGGCGGGGAAAGTGTCAGGATACTGTTCAAAACAGATGAGTAAGCAAGGAAATTGTCAATTGATTCATCCGCTATGTATGTTTGCTCTTCTGAAGTGATTCTACGTTAAATGATGAGGTATTATCAATTCCTGACGTCACAATCTATTATAAATAAAGTTCACAAAAATATCATGTTATGAAAAAAGTGAGCTTGTCATGTTACTTAAGTAGATAATGGACGCTGAAATTAGTTGCCTCAACACACTTACGTTGATTAATTTTCTATTAAATTAGTTCTATTACACATGCAGCCGAAGAAGTAAGGCATTAGAAGGACTTCTGTAACACTATGACAAGAACGAATATGAAAACTGTTAAAGAAGATGTATGATAAATGTTGTCCGATGTAATAAAGAACTTTGAATTAGCGTAATATATTTGTTCATTGAACCCAGTAACAAGTGATATCTGGATTGTATCGTGAATCATCATTACACTTTGATTTATTGACTTTGATTTATTACCCTAGTTTGTTGTTTGTGGATTGCCAATCAGATTAAACGCTGTCCTAAACTCTCCATCAAGCCTGCCAAAATGGGAAGAAATATGGGCTCGGGAGATGATCAATAACATTGGTCACTGCTCCCTAGAATAATGGGTGGGTTGTAAGATTCAACAAAGACTTTATTCTCCGAGGTCAAGATATTAACCTGGTTAAATGTGCTATGACATCATAGCAGAGCGGGTAACATCTCTATGCCGTCAGTGTGTTTAATATCCCCTCGGCCCCGAGACAATGAAAAAATTGATATGAAGCAATACTTTTAGATTGTGCAGCGCATCACCAAGTCCTAACAAAATGAAACAAGACGTCGCATTATCGCCCTGGCCAACTCGCAATCCCGGTTTGCTAAGCACCGCCCCATTTTGCGCCTTGCCTGCCAAGTAGCACTGTCCAAAACATGCTAATAATGCCGCGAACGATCTCCCAAACACTGCCGCCCCGCGTCTCGGTCCTGCCAAATACCGATACTACGCCGCCCTCAGCCACTACAAAAAACGGCCAGTCGTCTCTGCCTGTCATCCACCACCGCCAAGATTTCTCCAGTTTGAAAAACAACGCCGCCCCCGTCCCCTGTCTGCCAAACACCGCCGTCACACCGTCCCCAGTCTGCCAAACACCACCGCTACACTGTTCCCAGCCTGCCTAACACCGCCGCCACACCGCTCCTAGCCTGCCAATCCGTCTCCATTATGATTCGTTAATGCGGCAGCAGACTCTGAAGGCTCCCTAAAAACAACAAGGGATGACAGTCAATAATGACTGTCACCCCGGCTTGATGACACCCTCTCTGATGAGTGGGCGAGGATGACGGTAGCAAAGTCGCCAACGGTACTGAGAGCGTTGCTGAAAAATGGGTTCCGCGAATGTAGCGAGGGCGTGAATCATACTTACACCCTCGCTAATGAGCGGAGTGATGATAGCAGCAGCATCAATCTAATTGAAACCCCACCCTTACCTGATGGAGCGGAAGGGTCAGGGTAGTGGGGGCACAAACCGAGCTGATGAATACCGACAGCCTCCTGATGAAAGAGCGGCAGGTTTGTATCGGGGTTCCTTAATCATATATGCGCCACTTGCTGAAGTATGGCTGACAAAGAGGGACTTACTTTAATGGCTGAGTGCAGTTGCCGGGCTCAAGAGATGAAGTGGAATGTGGACCGGAAATTGAAGTTCAATGTATACTAAGAAAAAAGTCGACGAATCGTTAACAGATTTTTTATTGCTTCTGAAGATTTTGTGTTATTTTTCTGTCCGCTTGTATCAACTTCAAATACGCCTTACATCAATTGATTGACATGGGCGGACCACCAACAATTATTGTATTTCGACCGTCAAAGTGTCAGGAGCATCCTTTCGTGATTTTTTTTAGCGTTCTTCAAACGTAGTCTACGAGATTATTGAAATTCGTAGCCTGCCGGGCCTTGTCACTGCGAAGGGGGCAAAATCATTCTAGATCTCATCCTCTCTTCGAAACTTTATTGTTATTCAAACCATTTCCCATTTCTTGCCACACCAGTCACTCCCCACAGGACCTTGCCTTCCTCGGTTGCATCACAGGGACACAGAAAACCTTTCCTTATCAGCCAGAAGAAATAGTTTATCAAGATTTCTGGCCATCTAGCTCACCAAAATCAACCGGGCGTTGATTCGGTCTCCTCATTAGTTGCACTACAGTGCAATTGCGGCCTGCCTGAGGTGCAGCAGTGGTCGATAGTTGAAAGTGTTGGCCGTCGGGAAGCAGATGTGATCTACCATCCAACAGTGCCTGCTCTGTAGTGTTAATGATATTTTCAAAACTATTTTATGCTGAGGTTGTTTTCTCGTTCTTGGATATCCCGGGATGTTCGATATAGTGTTCACTGGGTTCTATCCCAGTTCAATGTTGACAAAAACATTAAACAGTTTTTAATCAAATTAAGGTAATCGATTAATAATACTTCACTGTGGGACCAGCTGTGGACCCCTCATTCAGCGTTGGTAGAATCGAATATATAATCTTAAGCTGCTGAACTCTGTAACAAAGCTGAGAACAGACGTAGTAACCGAAGCGTGAAAAGTCTTCGCCTATTATATTATTTAGAAAAACTGCAGAAGCCTAATATTTTTTCAATTGATCATGTGCGTCATTTAATTTTGATCACAAATTAATGACGGCAGGCAGCTTTGGTCCAGAATCCCGCGACAATAAAACCTGCTCGAAACCAGAAACCCTACACTGTCGCTCAGGCATCGCAATTCCCTCAAGCCGCCGGACGGCTTAAAATCTAACTGACCGATGCAGCGGGGAAAAAAATATTTAGGGTAAAAACTCAAGTCCCTCAGTCCGGGCATAATTATAACTGAATTAAAACTTACGTAGCATCAAACAAATGTTTTCGTTTTTTTATGAACGCTAATTTCCGGCATATATAAAATATGTTGCATTTCAAATTAAACATTCAATATCGACCAAAGAAGCAGTAGACGCAGATCGTTGTTGATAATAATGGAAAACATCGAGTGTGGTTTGCTTTCTTGTTGTGGCTTCTTTATGATTGCTCTAACTAGTATACTAATTCCAGACTTGCATACTTAATATGAACTCATAAATCATCGCGTAAACGAGGAACAGAAGCAATGTGTTCCTTTCACTGAGGAGCAGAGTATACAGCCAACCTCATTTAGTTTCTGCCTTCGCAGCCCTACCACACGTACCATCATGCCGTTACCTTCGATGTTTGGCAGATTATTAAAGATTACAGTATGTTATGCAGATTAAAGATTGTCTGAGAAAAATACAAGAACTATAATAATAAACATGGATATGTGATTCAAATTTGGGAATAAAAAATATCTTGTCATGTGCTTTAAGCCCTGAGGGATTCTCTTGTGAGTTTATGCCTGGAACCTATTGACTTGAATTGGGTATACCGAACAATACATTCAAAACGCCTTCCATTCTTCCAATATCTGTAGATCTGCAATCATTTGAATGAATAATTACTGATATAAAAATACGCAAACAGATCGTTTCACTCATCTAAACACTATTGATATTGGGTTTCCCTCTTGTGAATTACTGACTCCGCTTACCCTCTTTTGATGCAGCAAGACATGGGAGAGTTGTCACTGTTTCATCTGAATTATCCCAGGCCACGCACAGATGCCATTTGTTGTTCACCAAAGATTGTCATTACTACTAACGGGATTTGTTGAGCGTCTGCAGATAGCACTGGACTGTAGGTGTGTTGTACTCGACTGCTGGACAGTGGCCGCGGTGATGAGCTGGGCTCCGGAACTGGATGTGGCTGTGTCGTACCGTTGAGCTCGGTAGCACGATTGAAGCGGGGTTGCGCTTGGAAGATAGGCAATGCCGTGTGAGAGTGATGGACTCAGAAGCTTGACTGTTGTGTTGTATTCGTCTTGGACACACACAGACACTAGGCCGCATCCCCCAGAAAGGGGGGTGGCCGACGGCAAGGCGCACCTCATACCCTCATACGCTCACACTCACACAACTTAGCCCTTTTGTGCTAAAGGGTCCGGCCGGTAACCCCGCAACACACACTCTGGGTAACGAGTGCAGGGCCCGACAGTTTTTACTGGTTAACCCCCGCCGCGTCATAATGGCCGGCCCCCCCCTCGCCCACGGCCAGCCCGACAGCGGGATGCCAAAGGGCGAGAAAGCACATCAGAGCAGCGTCAAAATCAACCATTTACAACCATTCTCCACTCACGCCTGTTCATTGCACGCACTCTCGCCACCTCCACATTCATGTCTCTCCTTCTCAACGCCTGCTTCACACCATCCATCCACCCAAACTCCGGTCTACATCTAGGCCTGCGACCACCCGCCTCCGCATTTATCACCCTTTTCACCAATTTCCCTTCATCCATCCTCTCCATGTGCCCGAACCACCTCAGAACACGCGAATCCACTCTGTCCTCCAACTTCTTCACCATCCCTTTTCTGATTCGAACCACGTCGTTGGTGATCCGGTCTCTCAGCCTTACTCCAGCCATGCTTCTCAGACATTTCATCTCGAAAACAGTCAACCTTCTTCTCTCCTCTGCTCTCACCCCCCAAGCCTCAGCTCCGTAGAGCACAGTTGGGACAACAACACCCTTATACAGCCCTATCTTTGACACTTGAAATAAATTGTGGATGTGTTGAAGTGTTGAACTCGGCTGCTAAACTGACCGTGTTGTAGAGTTGGGCGTTGAAACTGACTATATATTGCAGTATTTTGCTATTGGGCCCTGAAGCCGAACTTTGGCTGTGATGCAGTGATGGGCAAAGGAGCTGGATGAGAAATTATACAGTGTGCACTCGTCAATAATTCTTCAGAGGTGTTCGATTATTGTATCTTCAAAATAGTTATTCGTGCAGAGGTACTGTAATTAATGTGATTTTATTCACGTCTATGAAACTTATTTATTCCAGTTTTCTGCAGCTACAAGGAAGGCCTCTTCAGGTATCGTAATCAAATCTTAATGGAACGCAATTTCTCGAATAACTCTGAATGCTTATTGATTCTGGAATAGGGGTCAATCCATCCAGAAGATCTAGATGGTAGATACCTTTGGAAATGTCAGTGTCACTCTCGACCACGACAAGGACTGCATTGTGTTTATCAGAGGCGAAATAAAGCTTGCACAAACACTGCAGTGAAATGTTATATCAAGCACTAACGAATCCAACTGAATCTGCCGACAGTTGGGCCCTGTTTACTCACGGTTTGCTTACTGCGTCTGGTGACAGTTAGGCACGACGACTTTTAGGAGTCACAAATTCAATGTTCTACTGAGTCAGAGTTTAATTAAATGTTCGTGTTCAAATGATTCCCAAACAAAAGACGCACACCAAACAAAAAATAGCTCGTGAGACGATAGCTAAAACTTCATTTGTAAGGCCAGGCGAATTAAAAACTCACTGCCCGCGAACCAAATATTTCCGAAACATTAAAATGTATCTCATGAGATGACACAGAAATTAAAATAGTACAATATTAACAATCCCCTCTTCCAATGTTCTTCTAAATCAGTACCTATTGTTTTGATTCGATTTTGAAAGATGATGCAAAGATATGATTTATATTAGGCTATATTTTTCGTATTGAAAATATTCTTCGTCAGAGTGTAATACTTATACTACCACCATTTATGCAACCCATGCATTGTATAGAACTGATTGACTCTACATTCCCGTTTGAATTATACAAGAATTAACCAGAACCATTTTACAGGTCATATCATCTCAGCTCTCCTACTTTCGTTTACTTCAAACCAACTTGAGCACGACCAACACTATATTTCCTTCATAAATTAGGAAACAATTTGAAGTAATTATTATCGATCGTGAAACTCATGACTGATCATTAGGTTGTAGACTTTATCTTTGAGACGGTTGATTGTGAAGTGTTAAATTCATCTTTTGACTCTCATCATATCGTCCCTCTACTGACATCTGTACCATGGGATATGTACAGTGATTTATTGCACTCTATGACCTAACCATATTGTCAACGAGTATTGAATAAGTATTGACTAATTAAAGTTTTGAATAACTTTTGTTCATTCGAAATTACGGACATTTCCCAGTCACTCACTCAAGTGGAAGGAAATGTTAACCCGATGTTGCCTCACGTTGAATCAAGATCACGACTGTACTCATGGGAACGGTCGAAGGTTGATGTGGTTGCAGCAGCTTCCACTGGTATTTTTATACCCACGTTGGTGTACCAATAACGCGTTCGAAGATTCTTTGAATCATTTGTTGAACATCACGCGGTCTAATTTTAGGCCAATCATTGTACATCGCACACAACGTCGGCATTCTTTATGAGCTGTGCATACACAAGAAAGCGTCAGAGCTTAATGATCGTGATTGATACTCTTGAAGGCGGGCTCTTCGTACCGCACGCCAGTGTAGGTCGGCTTTATAATCTCGGCTCATTAAGCAGGTCACAGGTCAGTGAGCGCCACAGGCATCATTTGAAAGCAGGCTTCTTAATATCACGCTAGCTAAACAGAAACAGGACTCAGCTCTTGGAGCCCCTCTGGCTCTCTTTGAAGGGAGGCTCTTCAATTTACATGACAGCGTAAGCAGGCTTTATAACCTCGCCTTCGTGAACAGGCTATAGCTCCTTGACCTTTATTATTTCATACTGTTCGGCTCTGTTATTTACGAGTAAAACACACTGCCATCTCGTGTTTTAAGCCCGAAAATGCTATAATGCATATTTCATTGGGTGAATAGAGACGACAATGTGCAACTCAAAAATCAAAACGTTGTTCCGTACTTTTTTGCATTCTTTTATGTTACACCAATCGTTCAAACATAGTGTTTATGCGTGGGTCTAAATACTGTCGCTGAATAATGAATAACCGGTTGTACATTATTAGTAAAATAATTATTTGCTACGATTGTGTTAATCACCTCCTGAAGTATGACTCCGAAATACCACGCATTATTGTTTAAAACTTTTGCATAACATGTAAAATTATTAAGTTTTGTTGTTATGAGGTATGTAGATATCATGATTCATTTCTTAAACGTTTTCTTCAGTTTTTTTACGCATCAAAAATGCATCGGCATTTTCTGGGAAGAGATTTATGCTACGATAGGAGTTCTAGTGGAAACACTTCCTATGGGCGGCGACATGTGTCACCGTAATTTTTATCCATTGATTCTTGATTTGGATTCCCGTGGCTCATTTCTCGTTTTTTGTGTACGATATACAGTAGCTTATATGATAATTACTTGCTCATAACTACGAATGATATCAGTAAATGGTGCGTTTCAGCTGACAGAATGTTAAATATGTGTGTACAGTTGTCAGAAATGCAGTTCAGTCACAGAAATTAGTAGTTTGAAATAAAATGGTCTACACTTCATGACAAATTAAATTCCAAAAAATCCCCAAGGCCTGATTTTTCGTCCTTTTCTTCTTGTTTCCCACGATTGCGTTTATTGCCCACTTGGATAACTCTGTTATTTTTACATTCCTCATCGTACATTTTCTGTCAAAATATTTTAGCCGTCATACTCTCACACGCCATGTTTATAGAGTGCATTGCACACGACAGCGTGTGCCCACAAAACATAAACAGCCCTGGGCAAACACCGATAAACTGGTTTTGAACGGCGGGCCTAAAATGTATTTGACCCAACTGAATTGCGTGCTTGTTCCTTAACAAGAAGGTATGAGACCCAGTGGAATATAGGGTAAAAAAAAAAATGTCCCGACAGGAATGAAGATGAATCCTCCTCTCAAATCTCGTCTAAATATTGACGATATTTTAATAGCAGCGGGCGTATTTTTAGACTGGGAGAAGACCAGAATTGTAAACAGGGGGATTCAGGGTCGTCATTCCTGAGAAGAAATTAAAGGAGGTGTCAGTTAGGGATCGTGACCCTCTAAGGTCATTAATCTTGAGAGGGTTTTGGAAAGATGTCAGGTGTCATGGCCGTGGTCTTGATGGGTCGACAACAAGGAGAGGTGTAATTTAAAAGCATTCGTTAGTCACGGCAAGCTTTGATACGCCTATCAATGTTTTCCCATCAAGATAATCTCTAAGTACAATTCCTCCCCTGGTCGTGGGCAGCAATGTTTCGTCGCCGAGCTGCTTCTAAAGGCGTCCATTCTAGAGTTGCATAGTAGAAAAGACGATCTGACAAGATGATTCAGATCACAGATCATGTGTTGGTCAGGTGAATACATAAAGGCGTCCATTCTAGAGTTGCATAGTAGAAAAGACGATCTGACAAGATGATTCAGATCACAGATCATGTGTTGGTCAGGTGAATACATTTTTTTTTTGGAACCACACGTTCGTGGTTCGTTAGCTGGAGATAATACGAGAGGACGGGGTGACGATCAACGAGCCGTCGGGTGCATGCACTAGTATTCATCAAATGGTGAGGATGAGTAGTGAACAAATTGCGATCACATTGATACTAATCTCATTATGTCTCTAATTAAGTCAGTTGAGAGAAATATTTTCTCTCAAAAGAACTCGATGGTTGGTGATGCTCGATATTGAATGATAATATCATGTAATGGTTTTACAACTGCTTGGATGTAAAAATTTATATAAACACGTTTAAGAGTTTTATTTTGAATATTATGAACGGGGCAGCATTGTGAGTGGGAAAATGGGCTTTACGGAGCCTATATTGAACACGGACATCTGGTCGGAGGTGTCATTGTGTATCCCTTCTCCGAACAACCTCCGTTCAGTCAGAAAATAGTTCTGCTTGTTTTTTTTTCCGCTATCTACACTTCATTCTTTAAATTATTATATGTCTATGATCCTGGAATGTATTTTCACTTTAATATGGAGTTGATCTGTCCCAGGCAACCTTGGTCGGCGGATATAATTAAATGTTCGGATGAAACTCCGTAGACTTATTTGGAAATCTTCATGCTGTAATTTAGAGCAAAATGTCTGTCAGGCGCTGAAATAAATCTCATATCTAATATGAGTAGAATCGTGTTTCGTGAGAA
The DNA here is from genome assembly GCA_016164225.1 of Gammarus roeselii. NCBI lineage: Eukaryota > Metazoa > Arthropoda > Malacostraca > Amphipoda > Gammaridae > Gammarus > Gammarus roeselii. The sequence goes on from SDVV010036445.1 coordinate 10,836, forward strand.
GCCTGTCAAATGAAACTCCTAATCGATATCCTGGTGATGAAGTTTGAATGATAACATTATATCCATTCCACTCATTTTGGCTTAAAATTCCCCTCCTCCCCTCCCTCCCCTCCC
>SDVV010036446.1:0-10949 GCA_016164225.1 Gammarus roeselii
CGAGTCCCGCGGATCCCACGAGTACCTCCTCTCCCCGGGTCACCTCCTCTCAACCAACCTCGATACATATAATAATAATGATAAAATTCAAAATTTATCACCATGAAAAAAGGGCAAAGAAAAATAATAGAGCCCAAGCAAGAAGAAATGATAAAATAGTAAAATAAAGTGTTAATGATCTATAAAATGAATAAGCATCCATCCACCCCAACCCAAAAGAGGAACAGTTAGAACCGGTGTGTGAATGTTTGAGTGTGTGTATACGTGCGTGTGTGTGTTTGTGTGCAGCGACTATTAGGAGAGTCGTTAAGAAGGAGTCTGAGACAAGTTTAAGGAAATTTGAACTTAACATGAGATGCAAATGAGGTAAATAAACAGTCAAGCAAATCAGGACAGGGGAGGAAAGGAGAGATAGTAAAGGGTGAAGAAGAGGAGGATCTGAAAGGAGATAAGGGTGTTCACCCCCCCCCGGTTGGGCCGTGACTCCGTGCGGCCCGTGAACCTAACAGATGCCTAGGGGGGTAGATTAGATTCGAGTGTCAAGGCTTTCTAGTGCACTGTGGCTAATCACTAATGGAAAATAATAGACCATTTTCCGTTAATATATTTTATTTACAAACTTGACGTAATTTGGCATAAATAATGGAACTTACTAGAATCACTTCACTCTTGTAGTGATGCTGATAAACTCGGGCGAAAAACATTTGGCTTCAACTAAATGAAAAGGCTTACTGTATATGGAATAAACCCAATTGGAACGTATCAGTCGTAACTAACTGAAAAAGCTTGCTGTATATGGAATGAACCCGATTGGAACGTATCAGTCGTAACTAACTGAAAAAGCTTACTGTATATGGAATGAACCCAATTGGAACGTATCAGTCGTAACTAAATGAAAACGCTTGCTGTACATTGAATAACCTCAATTGGAACGCATCAGTCGGAGATCATAATAGCTTGAGTAGTGTCAAATAAGATGTATGGAATGATTGATACAATCATGCCTAACTAGCTTAAAAGTAGATTAGATTATTTGAGTGACGAGGCTTTCTAGCTCGTGGGTTTAGAAGCTTTTCTTGCGTAAAAACGTCAAGTTACATACAGACAATTTTCCTATTAGATTAGAGTTACGTTACTCTGCGTAATGTGTCATATACGATGTATGGAACGATTAATACAACCATGCCTTACTAACTGAAAGTAGACAAGATTAGATTGACGAGGCTTTCTAGCGCGCTAGAGTAAGCGTCCTCCGGTTGCCAAACGTCATGTTAGACGATTGTTGAAGTGGATTGTTACAGTTGAATTCACAACCGCGTAATGCAAACATCCTTTTTGCGGCCTATGTCCAAGGTGAGTACGAGCTTAACGCAAAGATAACTTAAAAATAAACCAACAAGACAACACGTGAAACAACCTTAAGTAAATAATATATTTTCAGTATGAACATCAATGTTTATAGTACAGAATCCAGCGAACTAGGACTAGGTTGATGAAGTGACTTACGAATTATGAGACTTTACCAACATATTTGAAGCATGTTAGTCGACCTCCTCCATCCTGGAGTCATCGCCTTCATCACCCTCCAATGGCGGCATCTCCTCTGGAGCAGCTTCTGCGCCGTCTACGGGCATCTCTTCGTCCTCCTCGACTCCAAGGCCCAGCTTTATCATGCGGTAGATGCGTGAGGCGTGCACAGTCGGGTCTTCCAAGGAGAAACCGGACGACAGGAGCGCTGTTTCGAAGAGCAGCATCACAAGATCCTTCACCGACTTATCGTTCTTGTCCGCGTCCGTCCTGACTCTGAGGGTCTCAATGATGCTATGGTCTGGGTTGATCTCCAGATGCTTCTTGGCCGCCATGTAGCCCATGGTTGAAGAGTCACGCAATGCTTGGGCCTTCATGATTCGCTCCATGTTGGCGCTCCAGCCATATTGAGAGGTAACGATGCAACACGGAGAAGAAACCAGGCGATTGGAGACAACCACTTTCTCCACCTTCTTGTCCAGGATGTCTTTCATTACTTTGCAGAGGTTCTCTGTCTTGCTCTTTTTCTCTTCAAATGATTTCTTCTCGTCTTCATCCTCCGGTAGTTCAAGACCTTCCTTTGTGACAGAGACGAGCTGCTTACCGTCGAATTCCTTGAGCTGCTGCACACAGTACTCGTCGATTGGATCCACCATGTATACTACCTCAAGGCCTCTCTTCTTGACCCTCTCAACGAAGGCAGAGTTGGCTACGCTCTCCTTGCTCTCGCCTGTGATGTAGTAAATGTGCTTTTGCTTTTCGGGCATCCTCGAAACGTAGTCCTTCAGGCTGCACATGTCCTCCCCGCTCGAGGAAGTATGATAGCGTAGTAACTCCGACAGCTTCTTGCGGTGGACGGAATCCTCGTGAATTCCGAGTTTAAGGTTCTTCGAGAAGCTCTCATAGAATTTTTTATAGTTGTCAGCATCCTCAGTGAGCTCGTCCAGCAAGTCGAGGACCTTCTTGACCAAATTTTTGCGGATTACTTTCAGGATCTTATTCTGCTGCAACATCTCGCGAGAAATGTTCAAGGGAAGATCCTCCGAGTCGACCACACCATTGACAAAGTTCAGGTACTCAGGGATAAGATCCTCGCAGTTTTCCATGATGAATACTCGTCGCACGTACAGTTTTATCTTGTTTTTCTGTTTTTTGTTCTCAAAAAGATCAAAAGGTGCCCTTCGGGGAATGAAAAGTAGAGCCCTGAATTCCAATTGCCCCTCTACACTGAAGTGCTTGACGGCAAGATGGTCTTCCCAGTCGTTAGTCAAGCTTTTGTAGAACTCTCCATATTCATCCTTAGAAATATCGTCCGGGTTCCGAGTCCATAAGGGTTTGGTTTTGTTAAGTTCTTCATCCTCTGTATACTTCTCCTTGATTTTTTTCTTCTTCTTCTTGTCCTTATCGTCTTTTTTGTCAGCATCTTCATCTTCACCGACATCCTCCACCTCGGGCTTGTCTTCATGCTCCTCGTCCTCTTCCTTATCCTCTTTCTTTTCCTCTTCCTCCTCCTCATCGTCGGACACTTCCTTGTCTCTCTCCTTCTCCACCATCAGCCTGATGGGGTAACCGATGAACTGAGAGTGCTTCTTGACAATATCCTTGATGCGGCGTTCCTCGAGGTAGTCAGCTTGGTCCTCCTTCAAATGAAGGATGATCTTGGTCCCTCGGCCCAAGGGTTCTCCGCTGTCGTTTGCGATGGTGAACGAACCTCCTGCTGAAGACTCCCATACGTACTGCTCATCGTCATTGTTCTTAGAGACGACGGTCACCTTGTCAGCCACCAAGTAGGCTGAGTAAAAACCCACGCCAAACTGGCCAATCATGGAGATGTCTGCCCCAGCGTTCAGAGCCTCCATGAAGGCTTTGGTGCCGGACTTGGCGATGGTTCCCAAGTTATTGATCAGGTCCGCCTTAGTCATGCCAATGCCGCTGTTGGAAAAATGTATAGCGGTTAGCTAGGAGTCGTGACAAAATTTACATCACGTGTTTTAAGTTAGTTCAGGTTGGCACAAGAACTTTGATTAAGTAGTCCCAAACAAAATTGAAATCTCATTTAAAAAAGGTAATGAAATTTGAATGTGACAAAAGATAACCAAAGATTTAGCAATTGTCATCACTGAAATAACCAATTGTGACTAACGTCCATGTAAACTATGTCTACCAATTAATTTATATTGCTAATATGAAACTGTTCCAAAACAATTAGCTACAGAGATACGCCGCTAGAGTAAAGCCCGTCGTAAGGTCACAGTAACGATTCTATGTTGCAGTTGCAAATCAAGAAAAAACTGAACAATTCGTTCGAATTGCAATCGTTTCATTAGACTTCTGAACCCTTCAACCACACTTTTAATTCTCTGACACGGATATACCAGTATATTTAAAATATATTATCATTCAACAGTAGGCTCAAGTTTGTAATGAGGTAATTACGTGACTCCGCTCGCGTCCACAATTAATTCCTACCAGACTCGAATTGACCAGTTGGAACAAACGAGCACAGCAGTTTTTGATTGAAGTAACTAATTGTCGCGAATATCAGAAATGTCTGCAATGGATCACAGGTGAAGTGGAATAGAACCATTTTATTCATAATTTGAAAAGCCAAATCGTAAGCAAGTGTTAGTAATATCTATGGATAGGCCCAGACACCGTTTAGACCTGCTTCTTGAAACTTCTCCCTCACCTGTCTATGATGGTGAGCGTGCGGTCGTTCTTATTGGGCACCAGCTTGATGAAGAGGTCCTTGCAGGACTCCAGTTTGGAAGGATCTGTCAAGGACTCGTATCTGATCTTGTCCAGAGCATCGGACGAGTTAGATATGAGCTCTCGTAGGAAGATTTCCTTATTGCTGTAGAAGGTGTTGATGATGAGGGACATCAGCTGGGCAATTTCAGCCTGGAAGGCAAAAGTCTCAACCTCCTCTGACTCCATTTGGACTTCTTCTGGCATCTGGAAGGCAATAGAAAAGTAAAAAAAAAAATAAGTAGCTACATCAAATGGGCTATCTCGATATGGGTAAACGTGTCCAGCTCACCGGACTCCATTTAAATTTGTGTAAGGTGGAGACAAAGATGGGAGCAGTGCCCACTGCCAACAAAGCAGAGGTTAGGGAACAACTGTTTTGGCCATGCACACAATCAAGTAGAAAGGCTCAGTCCCTGACCTAAACGCCATCACGCAAAACTTGAATCGCGTACAATCTTAGTGGCCAAACGAACATCACTAAATTGAAGAGAAAAATCCGCAAAATTGTCAGATCCATAAACATAATCAATGACGACTGAGCATTCAAATGGACAAGATACTGAGTAATCGCGCCTATCCAACGGATGACAAGATTTAGGTCATGCTTGAGCTATGATCAGTTTAGCAAACTCGGGTCAATGAAGAGTTTAGTCCTCTGTTAAAATATAATTCAGATTGAATAACATCAGTCCCTGATTGTAGTATTCTCATTGCAAAATTAACGATGTCTGATCCGGTTGCAACAACACTTAGGGTATCACTAATTACAAAACTTAGGGTATTACTGATATTGAAAGTCAGACCCCAGCTTCAAAAGGGCCAAACCTTCTACTTCTATGAAAACAACCTTCAAGTGTAGTTTCTGGGGTTGACCTAGACTGCGTAGCTATAAACCCTGTGACGTGTTGTGGTTGGAGTTCATCCAATCCGCGAAGCCATGGACCTTGTACCAATTTCGACGATACCATCTGTGAGCACTGGCGCACGCGCATGAACCTCTTGGAGTTCTGAGTGGTTGGAGGCGGGGATTCGTTTCGTCTGAGTCTTCATCTCACCTGAATAACTAAATTGTACCTCTACTTAACTAGACCGTGCAGCTGTAAACATTGTGTTGCGTTGCTGTCGGAGCTGACCTTGTCCCGTGTAGCCATAAACCTTGTACCTGTCTCAACGATGATACCTGTGCGCACTAGCGTGCGTTCATATTCCTCTTGAAATTCTAAATGATTAGAGCGAGGATTCGTTTCGGCTGAGTCTAACTTGAATAAATGAAATGTACTATAATTGACCTACTAGGTTGTGTTGCGTTGCTGTCGGAGCCGACTTTGTCCGTGTAGCCGTAAACCTTGTATTAGTCTCGACGATGCTACCTGAGCGCACTAGCGTGCGGTGCGACATATTACTCATGATGTTCTAAGTGATTGGAAGCGGAGGTCAGTTTCATCTTAGCGTTTTCTTTATGCAAACCAGCGTGCGTCTGACATTGCTAAAGTTTTCACATTTTTCTTACTTTAAAAAGCTTTTTTTTCCTCGCTCACTCAGGCGTGCGAGCCTACTGGAATCCATGATGATCGAGCCCTACGGGGGAGCCTATTATGACTCGCGTTGAGGCTCTGGTGGAACTGAGGATCAAATCAAATCTTGTGGGCAGACTGTTCGTAATTCATGACACAAAATATAATTCACATGGCATGTTATCGCTATTCATAAAACTAAGACTTCCAAGTACGAAACACATTCAAACAGGATTGGAAATCAAAATGATTTAGCATAGTGATAAGATAGGTCAATGATGTGTGCTAGCTTGCATGTGTGGAATTATACAAAGAAGAATTACACACTATGGTAAGTAGTTCTAACTTATGGGCAAACGTACGTTTTGAATGATATATTGACTGCCCCATGGTATCCAACTGTCACACCATAACCACCAAGGTACGCGAAATGATTTCGTATCTAACAGCGTGGTACTCCATCAAGATGGTGTCATTGTAAATGCTATCTGTGCGTTCGGGAAGATGTCTCAACCTACACCAGCTGCCTCCGGAAGTAAATGAATAATTTGTAGGCGTAATAAGTGAATAGCATACTACAGAGAAAGTTCGCAGGAATCAAGGTTTAGAAGAATGCTAACACAATTAAATAATACAAAACTTTCATAATTAGCTCATGTAATTGCGTTTCAAACTTAGATCAGTATTACGTCGATTGACATTTCACTTTATCATATCAAAATTGACTCGCCAGGTTATTATTGAGACCAGTTCACTACGTAGTGCTGAACACCTGTAGCTTTACATAAGTTAGTATCTACGTTATCAAGTCGGTATCTACATTAAACACTCACCTTTTCGGTCAGTTAATGATCACAACTTTCGGAGTACAATTCAATGTTTACAAAGCAGCGTTAAACCCTGTAACGATTCACAATGAAATAGTGCCTGCTTCTGAAGAGGACGGTTTCAACAGAGAGTACAGAGGTAGCTGTGGCCACGGTTCTGGATGCCTGCGTTTGTCTGATTGCGACTGCAGCGGCCGCCTGCCTTATATACCGGCGGCTGAGAAGGCAAGCGTTGTGACGCCGCTGTTCTAGAAAGGTCAGGAAACTTCGTTTACAGCACAGACTGGATCAATCTCTACTGTTTTCTAGAAATAATGTGAATAAGATTAGGTGATGAAAATAAGCATTGACTAGGATTTAAGTCCAGGAATTAATTGTTATTTTTTATGGAAGGAAGTTGTCAAAAGCTATTCTTTCTCATCCTCAGCAAACAATCCTATAAAACATCTCGGCATTGCAAGAATATTGGCCATATTAAAAACCTAAAATATCTGTTTGTATCGTCACAATATTTTTTAAATCCTTTACGCCTTGTTTTCGACTTTCAGAAACCAAGGTAAGCTGCGAGGAGTTTAGTATTAGTAAAGCGGGGTTCGTCGATTGCAATGATTTTCGGGATGAATTTTCTAGAAGACAACACTTGCCCAAGCAATGTGCTCAGCGGGAAGGCGCATGTGTTTCATTTGCTAAACAGCACCTATAGTTCTTTGGAATAATACTAGGAACACCTTGGCTGCCAAAGTATTAGCATATAAAGGCCTTAGTTACCAAAGGTAAAGCTTATAAAGGCATTAGTTGCCAAAGTTTAATCTTATACAGGCATTAGTTGACAAAGTTTTGGCATACAGAGATCTTAGCTGCTGAAGTTATAACATTTTCAAAAATTGGTTGCCGAAATTCAAAAAGCAAGGCCATAGTTGCCAATTTAAAGCAAGGCCTTAGCTGCCAAAGTATGGGCATATAAAGCAAGGCCTTAGTTGTCAAAGTTTAAGCATAGAAAAAACGGCCTTAGTTGCTAAAGTTGAGGCATACAAAGCAAGGCCTTAGTTGCTAAACTTTGAGCATAAATGGCAACACCTTAGTTGCTAAAGTTCAGGCATACAAAGCAAGGCCTTAGTTGCCCAACTTTAAGCATAAACGGCAAGGCTTTAGTTGCTAAAATTTAGGCATACAAAGCAAGGCCTTAGTTGCCAAACTTTAAGCATAAAAGGCAAGGCCTTAGTTGCCAAAGTTTAAACATACAAAGCAAGGTCTTAATTGGCAAAGTTTAAACATACAAAGCAAGGCTTTAGGTGCCAAAGTTTAAGCATATAAAACAAGGCCTTAGTTGCCAAAGTTTAAACATACAAAGCAAGGTCTTAATTGGCAAAGTTTAAACATACAAAGCAAGGCTTTAGGTGCCAAAGTTTAAGCATATAAAACAAGGCCTTAGTTGCCAAAGTTTAAACATACAAAGCAAGGTCTTAATTGGCAAAGTTTAAACATACAAAGCAAGGCTTTAGGTGCCAAAGTTTAAGCATATAAAACAAGGCCTTAGTTGCCAAAGTTTAAACATACAAAGCAAGGTCTTAATTGGCAAAGTTTAAACATACAAAGCAAGGCTTTAGGTGCCAAAGTTTAAGCATATAAAACAAGGCCTTAGTTGCCAAAGTTTAAACATACAAAGCAAGGTCTTAATTGGCAAAGTTTAAACATACAAAGCAAGGCTTTAGGTGCCAAAGTTTAAGCATATAAAACAAGGCCTTAGTTGCCAAAGTTTAAAAATACAAAGTTAGGCCTTGGTTGCCAACGTTAAAGCATACAACGGCCTTAGTTGCCAAAATTTCGGCCTATAAAGCAAGGCCTTAGCTGATAACGTTTCGGCACATTGATAGTATAGAACGACTATTCACTAAATACATATACGCTCATTCATTTTGGAAGTTAGCCCAACTCCTAATGCAATTTAGAAGTTTGCTTCTAATGTCTCCACTCCTAAAGTAATTGAAAAACTTATCTCAAATGTCCCAACTCCTATGGTAATTGATTTATTGTACAATTCCATGTGTTTGACATAGATCGAGAAGAGTGGGATGGGAAGGATTGGGGAGTAAAGGGCTGTTCAGGTGAGGAGAGGGGAAGATGAAATTACACGAGAAATAGTGTTAAGGAGCGAGGAGGTGAGGAGTGGGAACTGACAACAAGAATGGGGAACAGAGGAACGGTTTAGGGAGGATCGTAGTTATGAAGAGAGGACTAGAGACGAGAGTCATGGGAATGGAAGAGTGGTGAAAGGAGATGATTGGGGAAATAAAGGGAAGAATTTAAAACGTGAGTACCGGAGTGGAGTGGATTGTAAGGGGGAGTTGAAGAGTGGGGAAGGTAGGAGAGTAGTGGGAAGGGAGAAAATAAGTGTGGCAGGTAGAAATTAGTGGACACCGTAGGAGAGGATGATGTGAGGGGGGATAGAAGTTGGGATGAGTGGGAAAGAGTAACTATAAGGAGTGAAGAGGAGTCGGAAATGGGGAGGGAGGAGTGGCCAGGGAGATGAAAGTGGGGAAGAAAATAAAAGTGATTGGGAGGGAAGTGGGGAGTGGGCGCCTGCAAGGGAGGAGAAGAGAGGACATCGGTGGGGACAAATGGAGAGGAAAGGTAAAGAGTAAAATGGAAGACTGTAAAAATTTGAGGAATGGATTTTTGGGAAGGAGTGAGAAGAGATGAGTGGGGAAGAGAAGAGTGTGATGGGGAGGAGGATTTGTGGGACTAAGTGCGTCAGCTGTCGCGGAAGGTAAAGTTACTCAGACTATTTGAATGAATAGTGGAACTCAAATTTACCGACTGACAAGATTGTGCAATTTAAACGACTTTCTGTAACAATGGTTGTAAAGATGGTGTAAGTAATATGTACAATTTTAAGAAATAGTTGAACTGGAACACGCGCTGAAAAAATATCAGAAAGTGGAATATGAAACAACATAGGCTTTATGTAAATAATTCGTCCTTCTTCTTGATAAGAGGTGCTGAAACAGTTAATAACAAAAATATTTTTCAGGCTTCGTACGTGCACTCAAGAAGCACCACCTTATGATATGATGCTGGCCTTGATTTTTTTCTGTCAAAGTCTGCTGGTACACGTTCCGTCTAATATTGTTATAGGGTATCACAAATACGAAGTAAAGCTTCCTGCACACAGGCTACGTGCTCGCTAATTGAAACTAAATTAGAACTACCAGACGACAGTAATGCACCAACGGAATATATAAGGGCAGTGTTCAACGAAATAATTCATGTTAAAATTGTGTGTCATGCCAAGAAATATCATATATGTAATTATGAGCAAATAGATATTCAGTAAAAAATAGAACGGTTCGACACAGTGTTTTTGAGACATCACCTCTTAAGAGGACCGTTTGTGACGTTTATAAACTGGTTTTCTTAGCTGTTTCTTTAGGAAAAAGTTAATGACATCACAAAACGTAGACTTCATGAGGTGATTTTCTCAAAAAACGTTTTAAAATTTTAAATGTATCACTGTGTTGCTGGTATCTACATTATATCAAAAGTTTTTTCTGCATCACAGTTGGGTTATAAACGGTGATTCACCCATGGCTGAAACAGGTTCACGGAAACGTCTGGAGAATACGAGTCTCGTAAATAGGTAAACACAGAAATAAACACAAATTATTATGCTAAACGAAATATGATTATTGGATGACAATAATACATAGTTGGATTAAATTAATGAAATGTTTACCAAACAAACTGGGTTTGAATGGGTAACAGAAACATGAACAGAAAAGTCGAGAAAATACAAGACTCGCAAATGGGTGAACACTTGCTCTCAAGAGAAACAGGTAAATTAATGAATAAAAGCATGACACAACAATTCAGAAATCATATTACGTATGAAAATGTTAATTCATTCCTATTGAGAGCTTAATTCTTAGGAACGATGTATTTCAATTTCTATTAATTTAGGCTACCAACACGTGAACGCGGCGTTAGAGAGCCCCGTTAGAACGAACCTTCCAGCACAGCTGTTCCCGCGCGGTTAAAACAAGTGTGGTGATGGTGATGATGGAGCCAAGCGTTGGTTGGCGCCACGTCTTCGTCCCGCTATTACCGTGTGTCGGGGACTTGTTGATATAGCGTCAGGTACGTTACGGTGCCGATAATGGCGCGCATGTACCAGTAATGATGCATAAGCTGCAGTAAACCTATTTCTGCAATGGGTTGGTGTGAAAATAGAGTTGATAGCTCCGTGAAAACTCCAATATACTACACCAGTCCAGTGTAGATATTGATTGTTTTCCCGGCCGACTGGGTAGCTGCTAAATATCAATTCATGTAT